>SKCR01012963.1:0-34648 GCA_019454045.1 Zanthoxylum bungeanum
AAGGAACCAGGTCTCATAACGGTCCAAGCATGTTCTTCGACGTTACCATCTGATTCGGGAGATTATACATCGTGGCGCGATGTAAAGGTCGAGAAGGTCACATCAGATGACAACATTGCAGATCCGCTGACGAAGGCTGTTCTTCAGCAAGTTTTTGAACGACACATACATAGTTGTCGGGTATTAGATGCTTGAGTGACTGGCTATAGGCCAAGTGGGAGATTGTTAGACATTATGTCCCATAGCGTCACTGTTTGTAAATGATATTGTATTATTGTACAAAATTAACTATGTGATAATGAAATTGTCTTTTGCCGTTTTGTAATATTATTTACTTTGATATATAAATGGCGAAAGTCCATATGATTAATACCGGATTGAGATGATATGAGACAGTATCAATCCATAAAGGTTTATTCATTAAATATCCCTAGTCGGAGTATTATCGAGATCGGACATCGATAATGCGGAATAGACTAGTATTGCGCTTGTGCACGTTGTGAGGGCACAACGGCATAGTTCTCATATATTTAAGTATTGGATACTTATGCAAGTGCGATAGGAGGTTGTGTTTTACCGATGGTAAACAGCTTCGCTCTGGATAGACCCCGCGGAATCCCATTGGTAGTATGTCTGCGTGTCTATGGGAGGCCGCATCAGGGTAGGTGTATATGGTCTTAACCTGAGACTTACATCGCTAGTACTTGCGACAATCGGTAAACTTTGGTTTTGGTGGTTGGGGACCTTAACCGATTCTGTGTACACCTCTTCTGGGTTTATCGAGAATCGTAGTGTACTGGATGTGATGTCGAGATGGAAGTATCACTTAAGACATATGGAGGTGATGATCACGCAGGACACAGAACTAGTACTCTATAAAAGGTTGCAACCGTCGGGACAATATGACCAGGTCAGGATTGTCCGATTTAAAGAGACTAGTTGCTTGATGTCCGATATATGTTTCGTACGGGGCAGACACATTCCAGTCCCAGGCCTAACATGTGATCGTCCGATACTGGATCGATGTACGCAATACTACGGTATACTACGCTTGATATAGATCTGATATTCCTATAAGAATATTTCTGGAGAATTGGGTAGGCATGGCGCTTTGCTAGAAGCCAACCTTGTCTTGTGAATCGGTAAAAACGTAGTACGAGGTACGTACGTGTTCGGATTATCCGACGACCGTATTTACTGCCAACATATCCGGAGATCTCTTGGGTCGCTTCCCGAAGATTCACCAATGACGTATGATTCAAACTCGATTAATCTTGGATTAATTATGGAGAGACTTTATCTTGGATAAAGTACTATAAATAGAGAGAGAACGATTAATTTGGAATTAATCGTAAAATTATTATATTCGATATAATAATCGAAATTCGATTTCGACGCGAAATTAAAATTAGATTTTAATTCGGACAAACGAGTTTATTTAGAATTAATTCGTTAGCGACGTAAATAATAATTTCGCTAGGCGCAATCATTTATTTAAATTCGATTTAATTAACGTCGCGACGTAAGTTTGGTATTTCGAAAATATCGAACCCGAACGCGTGAGTGCACGTGGGCCCACTTTCATTTGGAAACGTGTGGGGCCCACATGACACATGTCATATTATGCATTATTTAATTGTGATGCATTGCATGGAGATAGTGTACAATGCACTCAATGGTTTTGCATGGAAATTGAGTGTTTGACACTCTAAGCCATTGCATGATTTGTGTCATAAGTTTATTATTAATTTAATAATATTATGGCATAAATATAAATTGATTTTTGAAATCAAATCCCTCACTCTCCTCTCTTTCCTCTTGACCGAAACTGTGAAGTTTCACAGCCCTCTCCACTTTTCTGTTTTTGTTGCAAAAACTTGAAGAAATTGTGTTTTGTTTGGAACATAAATTAACACGCAAGGCTAGCACCTTCAAGGGATCATACAAAGGTGTTATGGGAAACTAATTCTTGAGCTTGGAAGGATCAAAGAAAGCTTGGAGCTTCCCCACTCACCTTGGCCGAAACCTTCACTGCACAAAGGAGAAAATTTTCATTTCATCAACGCATCCGCATTCCGATCTTGTGAGTATGATTCCGCCATACTTCATCTTTAATATATATATTCATTGTTGTATTTAAATGCTTAATCTTTCCTTGGGACATATAATAGAAACCAACACTCCGGGCTTAGGCCCGAGAGGTCGCTCTGTCAAATAAAGTAACTTCTCGGCTCCCAGGACTATCCAGAGGTTCTATTCCCATTCTGAAAATTGAAGCCGCTTAAAGATATTTTCACCCAGGATTATGTTTTAAACGCTAATCTTTCAGTTATATTGATTCCAATAGTCTAACTTTCAATCAACGATTTCGGGTACAATCGAATATAATGATTACTATAGCCTAACTATATAATCAACAACTATTGATTGGTTACATTCAAATGTATTGATTACTATAATCCAATTATATAACCAACTATAAATGAAGTAGTTTGAATACAGTCCAACAGTTCAATTAAAATAACAATTGAATATTAGTCCAACTAATATATTTATATTTAAATAATTAATGACGAAATAATGAAATGAGCGCGTATTGGCAAGTATCTAAACAAAATTACAAATTTAATACTTGTCTCCCACTAATTTTCGGTGAGCCTATAACCCTCTGTGGAGTACTCGGGAAACCTAGTTTCCTAGAAGGCTAGGATCCCGTTAAATAACACACAACCTTGACTTTGGACAACAAGTTGTATGAAACTAAACTAGGTAGATCTCTAAGATCAATTGGATCTCATCCAATTCCTAGATCCAGTAGGTGGACCTCCAAGTCCGAAACATATATCCAATATATCTAATATATTACCTAATATTTTCCTCTGAATCAACTAAGCCTTGGCTTTCGCTCAACAAGCTTAATGAAACCAGTTAAGCGTGACCCATTGACAGTGGGAAAGCTTCGTAATCGAGGCCGATGAACAAGAAGTGACCTTGACTTTGGCCAACAAATCCCAACTTGCCCAAGGCGTACGATATGGAACAAAGCCTTCATGATTCAAACACATCCGCGATAGACAAAGGTCTTGACTTTGGCCAACAAACCAATGCCAATCTTGGATCTTGAGAGAGAATCACTCAATGGAAGGAAAAACACTTAATATGAAATGAGGGTTTTTTTTTCGTGATTTGGCAACCAATTTATTATCTTTAATTAGGTCTCATCATACACCCTTAAGCATGCATTCTAAAAGCATAATAAGGCGCGATAAAATTAATAATGATATGCAGATAGATATAAAACATATTGTTCCTAGAACAAATCTCTCCATTTCCTCTCTCCCGCTAGCATTATTCATACTTCTACCCAATTACATAATACCTCTAAAGAAACCTCATTTACATTGAGGGGAATTGGTGAGAAGAGAAATACAATGAGAAAAGAGGTAATAGGCTGGACACACAGGTCCAATTTAATAAATTCTAAATTTATTACAACAATTTCCAAAATTGCCCTCACCCTTCTAATATCCATCTGATATACATTATTCATTCATACATCCAAGTGTTCACACAAAGTCAATCTAATCCAATTATTAATCTTTGAATTAATGACCATCCAATGTTCAAACAATGATTTGATTTGCGCGAGTCCAACTCGTTTAAGAATAAATACTCAAAGTATGTATTCTTGAATTATATCGAACTACAATTTCAAATCCAATTTAAATTATATTCAATACTAATTCATATTTAATTTCAAATTAAATAATTACACTTTTAATAGTGCCTTTTAGACTTGGATTCCAAATCCAATCTTTATGGGTCTCAAAGGCCCAATTAGTATCCAATACTATTCAATTAGAGTCCAATGGGCTTTTAATTAATTCTTTAGACATGAGCTTTGGCAATTATGGGTCAAACCCAAGATGTCAAGGCCCAATTAGGAATCACCCTATGCCAAAAATAAATTTAGGCCCATTAGGCCCAATTAAAATTTTAAAAGCCCAATTATCATATTTGGACTTTATGGAAGTGGTTTTAGGCCCAATTGGATCCAACCAATTATCATAAACCAAACTTGGCCCAACCAAGCCCATTAAGCCCAAATACAATAAATTAAATTAACTTATCATTCCAAATTACAAATTAATTCAATTTAAGTGTAATTACCATAATCAATTAATTAATCTAATGCTTCCAAAACACTAATTAATTCAATTAATCATGCTCTACATTTCCAATTCATGTCCAACACAAATTGAAGCAAAATCAACTCATAACATGCTTCTTCAAGCTCACGGCAATATAGCAATTATATATCCAATTTTGATTTCAATCCAATTAAATCACAAATCAATATATCTCGTGCATTTAAATACATCCAATGGTCTAAAAAAAACACCATGAGCTTCTAAGGTCCATATGATTCGGCCATGACATACAATTTGGGGAAAATTAATCTAATCAATTTTTTTCTCAAAATTAATCATGCAAAACTCTAAGTTATCATAATCTAAGCATAACCAAACATTCAATTTGAAGAAATCATATTCAAATCACAAAATCCCCAAAATAAAGTCTATGAACCCTAATACATTTCATGCTTAAATTGGCTCTGATACCATTGTTAGGTTCTCCTAGAAAATGCCAAGGATCTATTAAGCATAAACATGTGTGAATAAACAAAGTGAGATTGCGGAAAAATACTCACAATGATCGGCTATTGGTGGATGTGTAGATAACAAAAAATTCCAACCTTTGTGTAGTTCTCCAAGCTCTCCTTTGTATGAATGGTTTAGCTCCAAGCATGATCTTTGAATTCCAAACTCAAGGGGATAGTTTCCCTATCACCTTTGTTGACTCATTTGATGTGCTAGCATGCAATATTTTGAATCAAAAATCAAGAAACATTATCTCAAAGCTCACGGCAATTCCATTGGTATAGAGGAGAAGAGGTTTCGGTCTTGGCCAAAAATTGAGAGAGAAAAAGTGTTGTGTTACTTGTTTTGATTTTCCAAAAATCAATATGTCAAATACCAAATCTCCAAGAGTTGGTAAAAGTCTATCACAAGTCAAAATAAAATAAGCTTGTGTAAGAAACAAGGTAACAACAAATCTTCACTAACTTCCATCACCAAAAAGTAAGTGAAGTTGACAATTGATGTGACTTGTGGGCCCCACTTTAAATTCAAAATTCGAGTGGGCCCGCTAAACAAATTTCTGGCTCGGGTTCGTTAATTCCGAATGAACGAATTTTTCCGTTGCGACTTTAAATAATAATGTCTCGCAAAATTATTATGAAAGTCGCTTACGAATTAATTCTAAATTAATTCGTCCACCCGAATTAAAATCTAATTTTAATTCCACGTTGAAATCTAATTTCATTTTATATATCAAATATATTATTTAATCGATTAATTCCAAATTAATCGTTCTCTCTCTACTAATCGAATTTTATCCAAGATAAATTCTTGCCGTAATAAATTCTTACCGTAATTAATCCTACTAATCACATAGTTAATTTGTACAACAACACCATGTTATGTACAAATAGTGATGCTATGGGTCATAATTGTCCAACACTACGATGAGTTCATGGTGAGATACTTACCTGGTGTCCATACTATTCCTTCTCTTTCCCCATCTATAACACAAAATACAGACTGTAAGGGTCGTTAATCATGGAAAACTTACTTATAGCATAAACTCCCAAATTGTCCGGGAAAATCCAAATTAAATTCGTTTTCAGTGATTTCGGTTTCATTTTCATAATACATTGAATACTTATATAACATCATTATACATTGTCTCATGTCAATCCTATAGCCCAAATATGCAAATTACGCATTTCCGAAAAATCTTCCGAAAAGTTTCCGAAAATATTGATGAAAGATCCTAACCCTCCAAACCTCTCTGAAATTACTCAAATAGTATTGTTTCATCATAATTAAGTCATATCCTTAATTACGTTCATCAAAGCACAGATACATGTGAAACCTGACTTTACCAAAAACTCGCTTTACTTATCGGATTGATCATAATCGCTTTGATTTCTATCAGATTCTACCCTATACACATATTCAACATACTAATGCTCAGTCAACTTAATTTATATCGTTACGCTACTCTACGCATAAGCTGGAAACATCTGAATATTTAGTAAAAACTTAAAATTAGCTACTTTTTACCGAGAGCTCTTACCAAGATTTCGAGGCCATATACAGACTCCAAATGATCCCATGAACACGTTGGAATTGACGAAATTCTGATCGGAGCTACTGTTCATTCGACATTATTGTTCACCGTTACTTTTTCTCCTCATTTTGCACGCAACTGAGCACGAATTGGAAAAATCATCACCGCCGTCTTGTAGTACTCTCTGAGGGCTTCGATTTGGCAGGTGGCTCGGGCCGTGAAACGAAGCAACGAGCCAGGATCGGGAAACCCAAGTTTGCATCTTTCTCCTCATTTTTCTCATCTTTCCGGCCGCCCAATGGGGAATCGCCGGCCACTACGTGGCCGGCCTGGTCTAGACGAAGCCGGCGGTATCGGCATACCCCACTGGAGGTGTGACCGGCGTAAACACACGCGTATAACGCAAGCGTACATATCTTTCAAGTAGTATAAAAAGTATCGATCCCACGAGGACTTAATACCTAAGCTATTAATTTTATGAGGTCAAATGATTACTAGTATCTAACATGTTGATTGATTGATTTGAAATGGTGACGATTCTAAATTAAAAGAAAGTAAATAAAATTATCGAAAGTAGGTTTTAAGAAAACTCAATATTAAAAACTATCTAGGGTTGTGATTTCTTCCAATATTATTAAAGATGAAGTGGTTATCTTATAGTTGGGTAAAATATTGATTTATTACCTGGAACACTAAATTATGTAAAAGCCTCTTCCGATGGTCAACTACAAATCCAGTATAACCCAATTGAACCATATGTCTATGTCAACCAAAGTACATGAATTCATTAAGATTAAGTTCCAATTAAGGCTACCCCCCCCCCCCCGACAGGTATATTCTTATCCTGTAAGGAAATCTATTAAAAGGTTATTTATCCTCAAGGAAGATCGTGGGCTATTGAGTCTAAGGTCTTAAACTTAAAATCCCTATTTCTAGTTCATTTTAAGTTTACCTAGTCAATTTTATTAGTGGCCAGTTAATAAAAAGCATTAAGATTAAGACTCAATAAATAAATCTTTATATTACCAAAAACTATAATCTAACCCCTTATAAACCAGTGATATTGGAATTCATCACAACCCTAGATAACTAATTTAGTTACAACACATAACTAGGGCTAGTAAAATAAAAGACATAAAGTAAAAATGCCGAAAGTAAAAATGCGATAAAGTAGAAATTGAAAAGTAAAATAAAATAAAATGAAATGCTAAGGTAAAAGGAATTACTTTTAATATTTACTATTTTAGATATCTCCCATAAGATAATATATAAACTTGTGATAATATTACCAACCAGCCATATAGGCGGTAACCTGATTAAGTCAAACTAAGTCCAACCAGCCATTAAGGCGGTAATATTTGTCCATAATCCAGCCATAAATGCGGAACCAAAAATAAACCAGCCATAAAGGCGGAACCAAAATTAAATTACCAACCGACCAATCTGGCGGTATCCTTGATTAGTCAGGTTTAAACCAGATTAAAATGAATTACCAACCGACCAATATGGCGGTATCCTTTTTAAGTCAAATTTTTAAATAGTGAATATATTGTTTTTAAGGGAGATTAATCTAAATAGCAATAGTAAAAGAATTACCTTTCACCATAGATGGGGAAGTTACCTCCTCATGTTGAATAGTAAAAACTGTAAAAATAAAGAAAGTAAATTACTATTATTACAAAAAGTAATTAAAATTTAATTACAAAACTTAAATTAAAAGATACTAGAGAGAGAGACTATCTATTTACATCAAAGAAATGAGAGAGAATGGTACAACTGAAACTGAAATCTCGAGCTCAATTTATAGACCCTGGTAGGCATCCAGCGTCGCGACGCCAAGGCCTTTGGCGTCGCGACGACAGCTTCTTTTGGCGTGGCTTGCTAAGGGCTTGACACATGGCAATTCGGATAAGAAGATAAGGTGACATGTGGCGAGGCGGCTAACAACTCAATTATTATGTTGACGTGGCGATGGCGACTGTCGACACCATAGGATTGCGACACGTGGCACTTCGTGATTGGCTGATGATGACGTGGCGGTGAGGTGGCATGTTGACTTGGTCAACTGATGATGTGGACGTTGACATGGAGTGACACGTGGCACACGTGGCAAAGGTGATTGTCGGCACCGTAGGATGATGACACGTGGCACGACGCACGTTAGCATGTAGGCTGTGATGGTGACACGTGTCACAGCGCACGTTAGTAAAGTCAAACTTCTCAAATTCTGACCGTTGACCCGGTGCACATTAACATGACTTGGTGCACGTTAGGCGTCGCGACGCCAAAAGCTTGCGCGTCGCGACGCTCCCAAATTACCAAAATGCCATTTTTTCGAATTTTCACTGTTTTGCTCCAGATCACCTCCAGAATGTCCTGAAACTTTATTTATCTAAAAAATAACACAAAAAACATCAAAATATTCACAAAACTCAAGAAACTATACAAAATATTAAGTTAAATGAGTGGAAATAGTGATAGATTTACCACTCATCACACCCCCCAAACCTAACATTTTGCTAGTCCTCAAGCAAAACACAAAATAAAATAACATAAACATCTTTAAAATAAGATTTAACTAAGCCACTTTCGTAGGGATCGCGGTTGCATTTAGCGTATGCAACAAGCCTTTAAACCCCTAGGTGTTCCTAGTGGACGAGTTGTAGTCTCGTGAGGGTTTATAGCAATGATACCCACAAACATTTTATAAAAGTAAAAAGGTAGTGAAACTAATGCACACAAAAGCAAAAAGACAAGCGAAATGAGAATAAAGATGTTAGTGACTAATCAGGTGAAACTTCTACTCCAAGTTACTAGTTATTTTGTTTCTTTCTAAATTATCGAATAAGTAAATTCTCCATTTATAATTATCATTCTCCATATACACAGCCAACAAAATATTAAACAACTCATTTTTGCCCACAATAGTCACAAGTTCAGTTGATAAGAGTGTAATATTTTTGTCCTAAAGTTTTATCGGAATTCACACCTTTTTGCAGCAATGGAATAATTTTTCTGATTTTTCTGATTTTTTCTTTGATTTTTCTCTATTTTTTATTTATATACAATATCTTCCATCTATTAACGAGTGTTGGGTCGGTGGCTCCCAAACCAGTTGGCTTTAAGGCACCAAGTGTTAAGACACCCCTACGGACTTAATTACTCAGACTTCAGATATATATATTTTTACAGCATCTTTGATCCATGTAGCGAGCTTTGGGCCAGTGGCTCCCAAACCAGTTGGCTTTAGGGCACTAGGTATTAAAACACCCTTACAGACTTAATAACTCGGATCTCAGATTTTTTTTTTTTACTCCATCACTTTTTGAGATGCTTCCTCCAATTAAACTAGAGCACTGAATATTACAAACTTTTCAATTACAGCTCATGTCCGTATGTTTCCATGTATGTTGATAATATCTGCCAACTGAGCATATGAAGATCCATTTTAGTCAGTATTTTGGAGAATTCACAAATTAAATAATTCAAAAAGAAATAAACAAAAATTAACTTGTTTCGAAATAGGTTTGAGATACGTCTCAGGAGTGGAAATTCCTTACTCAGCTATCTCTTACCAATTTCACCTTTTTAGTCAAAATAAAAAACAAAAAAACACAAAATATTTTTGTAATTTTAGAAAAATTTTCAATATTTTGTATTTTTCGAAAAATTTTGGACTAAAAATAAAAACAACACACAAACTAATTCCCTCCCCCAAACCTAAATGAGACATTGTCCCCAATATCTTAAACAGTAGAAGAAGAGTTTAGAAGGTAATACCTGGTTAGCTGAAATTCTACAAGAATTTAAAGGTTAAGATCCAGATTAACACGACGCCTCTTACCACGATCGTCCTCGGACCAATTTATCTTTGAAAGGATAGGATCAACTTGTGGTTCATAGGCTAAGAGTTGGTCTATTAGATCCAGAGCAGTTCTAGCAGTAAAGAGGAGTTCTTTTAAAGGTTTTGACACGAACCCATTTCTCCGGGCATCATCAAGAAACACACAAAGAAAATCATAAAATCCATCAACGTTGTACAGCCCAATTGGTTTCTGATGTATGTTCAGGTTCGCCCAAGATAGCACAATAAAAATTTCCTCCAATGTACACAAGCCACCTGGCAAAGGAATAAAAGCATCAGCACGGTTAATCATTTCTACCAGTAATTCAGACATACCTGGCACGATCAGTTCCTCTTCGTTTGATGGTTCAATAAGATTTGCTTCTGCCAATGGTTTTGGATGATTCCTAAAACATGATTGCCTTCTTCCTGTACAACTTTTGAAACGATCCCCATGAGTCCAAGATTGCCTCTACCATATACTAAGTGCATATTCCTTGCAGCTAAGACTCGACCCAATTCCTGTGCTGCCTCTACGTATAATGGTTTAGTACCAACACTACTACCGCAAAACACACAGATGTTTTCAACTCGTCTTCTTAAAGTGGCTTCCATGTTTTACTCTGGATGTCTTCAAAAGTGCAATGATGAGTTGAATTTATAACACCTGAAAATGGTGAGTAAAATAATAGCACTAGTACCTGCTAAATGACAATTATTAGTTAATAGTAAAATAAATTGTGGTAGTCAAAAAGGTCTGGATCTTATCGGAGAAAATAAAAGAAAACAACAAAACAAATCATAATTATTAGGAAAAGACAAAGAGATATAATATTTACAAAAATTTACAGCTTGATTGACGTCTATGCGTCAGGGACAATCTTCCCATCCAATTTTCTTATAAATTGGCAAACAGGGTCTTAATTAGTCAGATTCCCAAGACTTAACTATTGTCTTTCTTTTTGAAATTGTGTATGTAATTTGTGAAAGGCTATGTGAACATATCCACTAGAATGCGTCTCAAGAGTTGAAGATATATCATCTAAAGACTCCTTACTCAAGCCATCCCTAATGAATTTAATTTTGTCTTCGCGACTATCAGACATCATTCCTAAAGAACGACAACGAGTATTGCAATTCCAGCGTGCACATTTGTAACAAACACCCATTTGCTTAGCTCTACGTTTCTTTGCATAGGTGCTTCTTCCAAACCCAGGCAGATGTGAAATAAAAGAGTCAGAAGACTCACCTGCCAATCGGACTCGTGCTTCAATTACCCAATGAATGTATTAGGAAGACCGTGATTATTAGTAGTCTCATCCGTTCCAAGCGAGCTTTGTAAAATTTCATCAGAGATTTTTGAGGGAGAGAAGGAAATTGCTTGTGAAGATTTGCTACAGCTTCTTCCATCCTGAAATTACTTAATTTGCAAAAACTAAACACACCAAATTAAATCACACAAAATCATAATATATAAAAAAATTGCATGGGTTGCCTCCCTGCGAGCGCTAATTTTAAAGTCGTCAGCTAGACTTGACTTCTCGAACGTTAAGCTGGATCTGAAAGGGTGACACTTTCTTTTTGTCGCTCAAATGATTCTCCCAATAGTGTTTGACACGCTGACTGTTAACCTTGAATGTGTTGTTGGTATTGGGATCCAGTAACTCAACAGCTCCATAAGGTAAAACCAGAGTGATCACAAATGGACCTGACCACCTAGATTTTAACTTTCTAGGGAAAAGTTTCAACCTCGAGTTGTACAATAATACCTGCTGCCTTGGTTCCAACTGCTATGCACTTTTTTTCGGTCATGCCATTTCTTGGTCTTTTCTTTGTACAATCTGGCATTCTTATAAGCTTGTAAGCGAAATTCCTCCAATTCATTGAGTTGGTGAAGTCTTTTCTCTCCTGCAGCTTGTGAATCAAGATTCAACTTCTTCAGTGCCCAGTACGCCTTGTGTTCAAGCTCAACTGGCAGATGACACACTTTCCCAAACACCAATCGATATGGGGACATACCAATGGGTGTCTTGTAAGTTGTCTGGTAGGCCCATAATGCATCATCTAGTTTTGTTGACCAGTCCCTCCTTGTTGATCCAACGGTTCTTTCTAGGATTCTTTTGATTTCCCTGTTTGAAACCTCAACCTGTCCATTTGACTGTGGATGGTAAGCTGTGGCAACCTTGTGAGTAACTCCGTATTTGGATAGGAGTGCATCGAAGTATCTGTTGCAGAAATGAGAGCCACCATCACTGATGATTGCACGAGGTGTTTCGAACCGAGTGAAAATATTCTTTTTCAGGAATTTGATCACGACTTTTGAATCATTGGATGGCAGTGCAATTGCTTCGAACCATTTGGAGACGTAGTCTACAGCAAACAGGATGTACAGGTTTCCGAATGATGGAACAAAAGGTCCCATGAAATCAATACCCCACACATCAAATATTTCCACTTCTAGAATGTTTTGCAATGGTCTTTCGTTTCTCCTGGAAATATTTCCCGTTCTCTGGCACCTGTCACATTGAAAAGCAAAAAGATAAGCATCTTTAAAAAGAGTGGGCCAGAACAAACTTGATTGTAGGACTTTGGCTGCAGTTTTGTTTCCGCTGAAGTGTCCGCCATATGGTGATGAATGACAGTGCTGCAAAACACTGTTGATTTCCTCTTGTGGAACACATCGTCTCAATAATTGATCAGCACAACGTTTGAACAGGTACGGCTCATCCCAGACATAATGCTTGACTTCTTTGAAGAACTTCTTCCGTTGCTGAGTTATCCATTCCAACGGCCATTTTCCTGACACAATATAGTTGACATAGTCAGCATACCAAGGGACTTCCTGTTGTTTCATGGCAAACAGCTGTTCATCTGGAAAAGTTTCTTTGATTGACAGATCTTTGTCAGCTATTTCTCCATTCTCCAGCCTCGATAGATGATCTGCCACCTGATTCTCTATTCCTTTCCTGTCTCTGATCTCCACGTCAAATTCTTGCAGAAGAAGTATCCAACGGATCAATCTGGGTTTGGCATTTTTCTTCGTGATCAGATATTTGATTGCTGAATGATTTGTGTAGACCACCACTTTGGGACCCAACAGATAAGAGCGGAATTTTTCAAAAGCGTACACAACTATGAGCAATTCATTTTCGGTGGTTGTGTAGTTGAGTTGAGCTTCATTTAGAGTTCTGCTGGAATAATAAATGGTGTGGAAAATCTTTGCTTTACTTTGTCCCAAAACTGCACCTACCCCAAAATCATTAGCATCGCACATCACTTCAAATGGAATGGTCCAGTTTGGTGCTACAATGATGGGAACAGAGACCAGCTTCTATTTTAAGATCTAAAAAGATTCCTGACATTCTTTGGTGAAGTTGAAAGGCACATCCTTCTCCAGAAGATTGCAAAGAGGTTTTGCAATTTTGGAAAAGTCTTTGATAAATCTCCTGTAAAAACCTGCATGTCCAAGAAAACTTCGAATACCTTTTACTGATATTGGTGGAGGTAGTTTTTCAATGTCTCTATCTTTGCTTTGTCTACCTCAATCCCCTTTTGTGAGATCCGATGTCCAAGAACAATGCCTTCCTGCACCATGAAGTGGCATTTCTCCCAGTTGAGTACCAGGTTTGTATCTTCGCACCTTTGTAACACCTGTTCCAAATTTTACAAACAATGGTCAAAAGAATCTCCGAACACATAAAATTCATCCATAAAAACCTCCATACTCTGTTCCAGCATGTCTGAGAATATGCCATCATGCAACGCTGGAATGTGGCAGGGGCATTACATAATCCAAATGGCATCCTGCGGAGAGAGCAAAAGTACCATAGGGACATGTAAATGTAGTTTTCTCATGGTCTTCTGGTGCGATGGCAATCTGATTGTACCCTGAATATCCGTCCAGAAAGCAATAGAACTCATGTCCTGCCAGTCTGTCTAACATATGGTCAATGAATGGTAGCGGAAAATGGTCTTTTCTCGTGGCTTTGTTCAGTTTCCTGTAGTCCATGCATACTCTCCATCCAGTCACTATTCTTGTTGGGATTAGCTCATTCTTTTCATTGGTAACCATAATAATTCCTTTCTTCGGTGCACACTGCATATGACTTACCCAACTGCTGTCTGAGATGGGGTAAATGATGCCAGCATCTAACCATTTGATGATTTCTTTCTTCACAACTTCTTTCATGATTGGATTGAATCTCCGTTGATGTTCCACTGTGGGTTTGTACTCATCGTTCATCGGGATCTTGTGCTTGCAAAATGATGGACTAATGCCTCGAATTTCCGTTATAGTCCAGCCAATGGCTTTCTTGTGCTCTCGTAACACTCTTAGCAACTTTTCTTCATGCTCCATTGTTAGTGAAGAAGAAATAATAACAGGTAATTCAGAAGAGTTTCCAGGAAATGCATACCTGAGATGGCTCGAAGTAACTTTAGCTCCAACTGTGGTGGTTCTTCAATCGAGGCTTGATCCGATCTTTCTTTGGCAGTTCCAAGCTTTCAACTGGTGGTGTTGCTTTGAATCGGAATGGTTTGTCAAGGTAGTTGATACATTCCAGGATTTCAGCATCTAGCTCGCTGTCAATCATGTTGGTGATGCAAGCTTCGAGTGTATCTGTGGGATTTGGCTCAGTATTTTGAACGATACTATCAACAACATCAACTCTGAAGCATTCTTCTTTCTTTTCATCACTCGGGAATTTCATGGCTTTGAAAACATTAAAGGTAACTTCTTGGTCTTGTACTTTCATGGTCAGTTCTCCTTTTTGCACATCAATCACAGAGTTTTACCTGTAGCCAAGAATGGTCTCCCGAGAATGATAGGTATTTCTTTGTCTTCTTCCATGTCAAGGATGATGAAATCTGCTGGGAGAATTAGTTTGTCTACTTTGACCAGCACATCTTCAACAACACCTCTTGGAAATGCGAGTGTTCGGTCAGCAAGTTGCAATGAAACTGAGGTAGGCATTGCTTCTCCAATCTGCAGTTTCCTGTAAATAGAAAAAGGCATCAAGTTAACACTGGCTCCTAAATCACATAAAGCCTTACCAATATAATGTTCTCCAATGGTGCATGGAACTGTGAACTGCCAAGATCTTTCAACTTTGGGGGAAGTTTCCTCTGAATAATGGTGCTGCATTCTTCCGTTAATGCTAATGTTTCGTAGTCTCCCAATCTTCATTTTCGTGAAAGAATGTCTTTCATGAATTTGACATAATTGGGCATTTCTTCCAAGGCTTCTGCAAATGGGATGTTGATGTGCAGCTTTTGGAAAACCTCCAGGAATCGAGCAAACTGCTTGTCCAGTTTGTTTTTCTGAAGACACTGAGGAAAATGTGGAGGTGGAATGATTCTTTCTGGTTCTTTTTCCTTTGCTTCTTTTTCTTCCATCTGTTGCTCTGCTTCTTTTGGAACATCTTCAATGGTTGCCTTGATTCCAACATCTTTGTTGATTTCAGTACCACTTTTCAAGGTGATGGCTTGACATTGCTCATTCCTTCGGTTCCTTGGATTTGGTTCTTTATTGTTGGGAAGATTTCCTGGTGGTCTGTAACTCTGAGCATTGGCCAGTTGTCTGATTTGATTCTCCACTGCTTTGATAGATGTAGATTGGCTTTGAAATATAGCATCATATGCTGCTTGTTGCTTTTTGAACATCTCTGCAATCCATTCTTTCATTTCTGGTTCTTTTTCAAACTCCTAGCTTTTGTTCTGTTGCTGGAATCCAGGTGGTGGATAGTTCTTTTGCCCTGAATTGTTGCTCCATGAGAAATTATGATGATTCCTCCACCATGGGTTGTAAGTGTTGGAATATGGATTGTTCCCTTGTCTGTTGAAATTGTTGACATAATTCACCGTCTCTTCAAGTTGGTTTAGTTCTGGTGCTCCTCCATATGGTGAACTTGTGGATCTAGTGGTAAGAGTCTCCATGAATTTGCATATCTGATCTAGCTTGGCGTTGACTACTGTATTGGCTCCACTTTCATAAATTCCTGCAATTCTTTGGATCATGCTCCTTTCTGTTGGCCACAAGGAATTGATGTTGGCCATTTCTTCGATTAGTTCCCAGGCTTGATCTTCTCCTTTCGCCATTAAAGCTCCTCCAGCAGCAGCATCGATTGTAGTTATCATTATTCCAGAAAGTCCATTATAGAATGTTTGGACTTGAAGCCATTTTGGAATCTCATGGTGAGGACATTTCCAGAGTAAATCTTTGTATCTTTCCCAAGCTTCGTAGAGAGTTTCTGAGTCTTGTTGCACAAAGGATGTGATGTCATTCCTCAGCTTTCCAGTTCTGGGTGGTGGAAAGTACTTTGCAAGAAATTTGGTGGCTAAAGTGTTCCAAGTTGTGATGGAACCTTCTGGTAGTGAATGTAGCCAAGCTTTAGCTTTGTCCTTCAAGGAGTATGGGAAAACACGCAATATCATTGCTTCTTCAGCTTCTCGGTTGTAATTGAAAGTGCCGCAAACTTCCAGGAAGTTGCTGATATGGCCATTAGGATCTTCAGTTGCATTTCCCCCAAACTGCACTGACTGCTGAATCATCTGAATGTAAGTTTTGATATCACCTGCATTTGCTGGTAAGGGAGGAAGTACAATACAGGAAATGAGTCTGTCAACCACCGGAATGGTTCTGTCTCGAATAGGAATTGGTGGTGTAACCTCCAAAGGTTCAGGTTCCATGTTGACTAAAGCTTCTTGGCCTTCTCGTCTTTCCCTTCTCAACTGTCTGATGGTTCTTTCAATTTCCGGGTCAAGCGGTCGGAGTTCAAAGCTTCTAGTTCGTATCATGAAGTTTCTGAGAACCTGAAACACAAGAAAACAAAAAAAATAAGTAAAATGAAAATTAGATACAAGTAAAGGTATCTAACCCATAAACTAATAGTAAAAGATAAATAAGTCCCCGGCAACGGCGCCAAAAACTTGACCGGCGTAAACACATGCGTATAACGCAAGCGTACGTATCGTTCAAGTAGTATAAAAAGTATCGATCCCACGAGGACTTAATACCTAAGCTATTAATTTTATGAGGTCAAATGATTACTAGTATCTAACAGGTTGATTGATTGATTTGTAATGGTGACGATTCTAAATTAAAAGCAAGTAAATAAAATTATCGAAAGTAGGTTTTAAGAAAACTCAATATTAAAAACTATCTAGGGTTGTGATTTCTTCCAATATTATTTAAAGATGAAGTGGTTATCTTATAGTTGGGTAAAATATTAATTTATTAACTCGGAACACTAAATTATGTAAAAGCCTCTTCTGATGGTCAACTACAAATATCCAGTATAACTCAATTGAACCATATGTCTATGTCAACCAAATTACATGAATTCATTAAGACTAAGTTCCAATTAAGGCTACCTCCGCCCGACAGGTATATTCCTATCATGTAAGGAAATATATTAAAGGGTTATCTATCCTAAAGGAAGATCGTGGGCTTTTGAGTCTAAGGTCTTAAACTTAAAATCCCTATGTCTAGTTCATTTTAAGTTTACCTAGTCAATTTTATTAGTGGCCAGTTAATAAAAAGCATTAAGATTAAGACTCAATAAATAAATCTTTATATTACCCAAACTATAATCTAACCCCTTATAAACTGGTGATATTGGAATTCATCACAATTCTAGATAACTAATTTAGTTACAACACATAACTAGGGCTAGTAAAATAAAAGACATAAAGTAAAAATATCGAAAGTAAAAATGCGATAAGTAGAAATTGAAAAGTAAATTAAAATAAGATGAAATGCTAAGGTAAAAGGAATTACTTTTACTATTTACTATTTTAGATATCTCCCATAAAATAATATATAAACTTGTGATAATATTACCAACCAACCATATAGGCGGTAACCTGATTAAGTCAAATTAAGTCCAACCAGCCATTAAGGCGGTAATATTTGTCCATAATCCAGCCATAAAGGCGGAACCAAAAATAAACAATCCATAAAGGCAGAACCAAAATTAAATTACCAACCGAGCAATCTGGCGGTATCATTCGTTAGTCAGGTTTAAACCAGATTAAAATGAATTACCAACCGACCAATATGGCGGTATTCTTTTTAAGTCAAATTTTAAATAATGAATATATTATTTTTAAGGGAGATTAATCTAAATAGCAATAGTAAAAGAATTACCTTTCACCCTAGCTGGGGAAGTTACCTCCTCATGATGAATAGTAAAAACTGTAAAAATAAAGAAAGTAAATTACTATTATTACAAAAAGTAATTAAAATTTAATTACAAAACTTAAATTAAAAGAAACTAGAGAGAGACTCCCTATTTACATCAAAGAAATAAGAGAGAATGGTACAACTAAAACTGAAATCTCAAGCTCAATTTATGGACCCCGGTAGGCATCCAGCGTCGCGACGCCAAGGCCTTTGGCGTCGCGACGACAGCTTCTTTTGGCGTGGCTTGCTAAGGGCTTGACACGTGGCAATTCGGATAAGAAGATAAGGTGACACGTGGTGAGGCAGCTAACAACTCAATTATTATGCTGATGTGGCGATGGCGACTGTCGGCACCATAGGATTGCGATACGTGGCACTTCGTGATTGGCTGATGATGACGTGGCGGTGAGGTGGCATGTTGACTTGGTCAACTGATGATGTGTACGCTGACATGGAGTGACACGTGGCACACGTGGCAAAGGTGATTGTCAGCACCGTAGGATGATGACACGTGGCACGACGCATGTTAGCATGTCAGCTGTGATGGTGACACGTGTCACGGCACAGGTTAGCAAAGTCAAACTTCTCAAATTCTGACCGTTGACCCGGCGCACATTAGCATGACTTGGTGCACTTTAGGCGTCGCGACGCCAAGGGCTTGCGCGTCGCGACGCGCCCAAATTACCAAAATGCCTCATTTTCCAATTTTCACTGTTTTGCTCCAAATCACCTCCAGAATGTCCTGAAACTTTATTTATCTACAAAATAACACAAAACACATCAAAATATTCACAAAACTCAAGAAACTATACAAAATATTAAGTTAAATGAGTGGAAATAGTGATAGATTTACCACTCATCAGGGTGGTCGGATGGCCGTGCGCGGGCCACACCATCCTTTCTCTATCTTCTCCCTCTCTCTCTCGTATCTCCTATGTTTTCTTCTTTTTTTTTATTAACAAATAGTAACTTATAATGTCATTTCTCCAGAAATTACTAAGTTACCCCCACTTAGAAGGGTATTTTCGGAAATCGGCTATTTTGAAGCCATTCTATTTTAAAATATCTTGAACTATATTACAACACTTAAACTCTTTTTCTCCGATATAGTCTCATTTAAGACCTGATCTGCAATACAAAATCTTTCCGGAAGAGTTTTCGAATTCATGAATGTTACACTAGATCTCCATAGAAGTCGGAGTTTGTATAACCCTTAACTTGTAGCTCATTTTCTCCATATATCATAAACTTATTCTTGGTGCCTTTAAGATATTTTAGGATATATTTCACGGCTGTCTAATGATCATTACCTCGATCAGATTAATATCGGCTGGTCACACTAACGCCGAAACTGATGTCAGGTCTAGTACATAACATATCATATATTATGCTTCCAATACAAGAAGCATATGGCAAGTTAGACATCCTAACTCTCTATTCCTCAGTTTGAGGTGCCATTTTCTCGAAAGTACGTTAGGCCGTCGCAGGAAGGATTGAAGCTGATTCACTGTTTGCGGTTTCTGGTTCGCTGTTTCACTCGCTGTTTTGCTATTTTCTATTTGATGTTTTCTGGTTGTTGTTTCATTGGTTAGTCGTTTCTCTATTTTCTGCTTGTTGTTTTTGGTTATTTTGGCTGCTATTTTTGGTTGTTTTGGCTGATGTTTTTTGGCTGTTTTAACTGATATTTTTGCTATTTTTTTGCTCCTATTTTTTTTTGTTTTTAGGCTGCTATTTTTGGTGTTTTGGCTGCTATTTTTTACTATTTTTGGGCTGCTATTTTTGGTGTTTTGGCTGCTATGATTTGGTATTTTTGGGCTGCTATTTTGGCTAGTTTTTGGTTGGTTGTTGCTCTCGGTTTTTGGTGTTGTTTTGGGGTTCTGTTTGTGATGTTTTGGTTGGTTGCTTCTCTCAGCTTTTCTTACTTTTTGTCTCTTGGTGATGGTTGCTGGTTTGGTTGTCGATGAGGGTTGTTGTTTTTGCTGATTTGGTTGTCGGTGAGGGTTGTTGTTTTTGGTGGCTTTTTCTTGTTGTCTCGGTCTTCCTCTCTCTCTGTTTTTTTCTGTTTTCTTTTTTGGTGGTTTTGTCTCTCTTTGTTTTTTTCCCTTTGTGGCCGATTAAAGAAAAAGGAAAAGAAAAGAGAGCCTAGGGTTTCTTGATGATGGTTTCCGTGTGAAGCCTCCCATTTCTTGTGATGATTTGGTCCCTAATTTATAATGTCTTGAAAGTATCTCCTACTATGGAAAAAAATCACATTGATTTAGGAGATATATTCTCAATTTATTTTGGGAATACAATCTCACAAATTTAGTGATGGATATCTCAAATCTTTTAAATTGGTGAGGATGGAATTTTGCATCTTGTTAAATTGGAAAGTGTTGATAAGGGAACTTGTACATGTGAATTGCATGGGATTTTGTCTATTTGGGAAGATTTGGGCGTGAGCATGGGTTCATGGGCCTTGGGCGTGTGTATGGTGGGTTGCATGGGCTTGGGCGTGTGGATGGATTGCCCGGTGTTTGTCCGAGGCTAAGGTTTGAAACAACGGCTGAGCGAATCCAAGGCTGGCTAGTGAGTTCAAATCCGATGAGGTGCTAATTTTGGAGGTTTTCTTTCCTTCCAGTTTTTATTTTTCACAACTACCGCAACTTTTCAGGTAGTGCCTCCATATGAGGCTCATCATCGGGCTCATGCAAAAATGCAATGTCTATAGTCGCCCCCACTTTGATGGGGCTTGTGCAGTGTGTGACAGTGAAAACCCTATCAAAGTCATGCACGTATTTTTGCTTACCTGGTTCTTCGGCCATTGCCGGACTTACCTGTTGTTTCTCTGCTTTTGTGGGATGCTTCGATCTCTGAAATTTCTTCTCGAACTGAGTTGAGTTGATTGTGAGGTGCTTCGACCCCTAGGCTTCATTGCCGAACCATGCTGGGTGTGAGATGCTTCGATCTCTGAGGTTTATTCCCGAACTGTGCTGAGTTGATGGCGAGGTGATTCGACCCCTAGGCTTCATTCCCAAACCATTCTGGGTGTTAGATATTTCGATCTCTTGGATTTATTCCCGAACTGTACTGAGTTGATGGCGAGGTGCTTCGACCCCTAGGCTTCATTCCCGAACCATCTTGGGTGTGAGATGCTTCAATCTTTGGGCTTCATTCTCGAACTGTGTTAAGTTGATAGCGAGGTGTTTTGACCCCTAGGCTTCATTCCTGAACCATGTTGGGTGTGAGATGCTTCGAACTCTAGGCTTTATTCCCGAACTGTGTTGAGTTGATGGCGATGTGTTTCGACCCCTGGACTTCATTCCTAAACCATCAAGGGTGTGAGATGTTTCGATCTTTGGGCTTTATTCCCGAACAGTGCTGAGTTGATGGCGAGATGCTTCGACCCCTGGGCTTCATTCCCAAACCACCGGGTGTGAGATGCTTCGATCTCTGTGGTTCATTCCCGAACCATTCCTAATGTGAGATGCTTCGATCTCTATGGTTCATTCTCGAACCATTCCTAGTGTGAGATGCTTCGATCTATGCTGTTCATTCCTGAACCATTCCTAATGTGAGGTGCTTCGATCTCTGTGGTTCATTCCCGAACCACTCCTAGTGTGAGATGCTTTGATCTCTGCGGTACATTCCCGAACCATTTCTAGTGTGAGATGCTTCCATCTCTTCGGTTCATTCCCGAACCATTCCAAATGTCAGATGCTTCGATCTCTGCAGTTCATTCCCGAACCATTCCTAATGTGAGATGCTTCAATCTCTACAGTTCATTCCCGAACCATTCCTGCTTTGAGATGCTTCAATCTCTACGGTCATTCCCAAACCATTCCTAGTGTGAGATGTTTCGATCTCTGCGGTTCATTCCCAAACCATTCATAGTGTGAGATGCTTCGATCTCTGGGCTTTATTCCCAAACTTTCGGTGAGGTGCTTCGACTTCTGGGCTTTATTCCCGAATCGTGCTGGGTGATGGCGTTGTGGTCTACCTACGTGACTTTTCGAGCCACTTGGGAGTTTTTTTATGATTATGAGGTGCTTCGACCTTGGGGATTCATTCCCAAACTGTTGATAATATGGGTGGTGAGGCACTTCGCCCCCTTGCTCGTCCTCATTCCTGAGGAGTTGCTTGTCCTCATTTCTGAGGTTGTTGTCCATTCCCGGAGTGCCATTCATGGCTTGCTCATCCTCATTCCCGAGGTTGTTCTCCATTCCCGCAATTCTTCATCCTCGTCGCTTTTTCTTCAAAGCCTGAGAATATAAAACAAAAAGCGTGTGTATGTAAGCATGTATGCATGGATGCATTCCCTATTCCGATGGGTATCTTTGGTGCCCTTTGCCTATAAAAGTCTTTGGTCACCCCCTTCGCCTGCTTACAGTTTCCTCCTGTCAATTCTACACCGGTGATTGCTCAATTCTCTTTGGTCTCATGGCTCAATATTCAGTTGTGTCCCTTATTCGCGGGGTGGTAGACTGGTTATCTCCAGACCTGGCTCAGCTTTCTGCTCTTCGCTATCTGCACCGGCTTAAGGTGGATTATGCCTTTTTGAAAGCGGTGTCATCTTCTTGGGATACTGAAAATCATGTCTTATGATTCCTAGATTTTGAAATATGCCCTCTCCCTGAGGAGTTTGCTGCCATTCTTGGCTTGCATTTTTCTTCTACTACCCTTCTCGGAATCATGTCTTCTGATTCCCGACGCTTCCCTTGTCTTGAAGGTTTGTCCTATCTTTAGCCTAAGTTGTCCTTTCAGATTTTTAACTTAGCGGATTGCTTTATCTTGCTTGAGTCGCCTTTTCAGGTTTTCAACTCAGCGAGCTAAAATTATTCTTTTTTTTAAGATTGATTTGTCCTCATTCTTGAGGCTGTTTACTCGTCCTCATTCCTGAGGTTCCTCTCCATTCTTGGAGTTTTTCTCCTAGATATTCCGACATTGGTCTAGCATCTAAGAAACAAAAGACGTGATTTATAATTACTTGACTCTACTCTTTCCCGGTTAGCTGGAATTTATGCAATCTATGAACATCTTGAACATTTGTTTCAATAAAGGCGTTTGCATTACTTCTTAGTACATATGTAGGAAATAAACTACATTGCAAGGGTACCTCTGTCGCTAACTATTCCTCACGGATTTTACAATTAGCCATTTTTCTTACTCACTCATGCTCATATATTTTGCTTGGGCTGTCCTTTACGGATTTTCAACCCAACGAGCCTTTCTTTTTCTTTCTTTTTTTTATGCAAAGTATTGTTTCAGCCTGTCCACGTTGATGGGCTCGGTGAACTCGTTCCCTTCCAAATCAGACAGTCTCACAGCCCAATTCCCCATCACCTTTTTGACTAGGTAGGGCCCTTCCCAATTGGGCCTGAACTTTCCCATTGGGTCTATTACCAGTGGCTTCGAATGCTTCAGTACTAGATCACCTTCTCTTATCTTGGTGGGACGCACTTTTTTGTTAAACGCCCGGGCCAACCTTTTCTGGTATAGCTGCATGTGGTATAAGGCCTTCATCATTTTCTCATCCAGGAGTGCTAGATGTTCGTACCTCTACGAGGCCCATTCCTGCTCAAGCAATTCTACCTCTGCTAGTACTCGCATTAACTGTATCTCTATTTTCACTGGTAACACTGCCTTCATCCCGTAAACCAAAGCATATGGTGTGGCTCATGTTTCTGTTCTCACCGAAGGTCTATACCCCCACAGGGCATACGGAAGTTTGTCAGCCAAATCATTATAATTTTCCGTCATCTTAGCTAGTAATTTCTTTATGGTTTTATTGGCCGCCTCTACCGCCCCATTAGCCTGTGGCCTATAAGGTGATGATTTGTGATGCCCTATCTCATACTTCTACAACATCGCCTTTGTTTCTCCCTGAAATTGGACTCTATTGTCCGTCACTACGTGATGCGGCATTCCGTATCGACATATCTTGTTACGGGCTATGAAGTTGGCCATCTGCTTTGCCGTAATATTACGGAATGACTCAGCTTCTACTCATTTCGAAAAATAGTCTACTGCCACTACTGTGAAGTGGTTTCCATTTGATGTATGTGGCCTGATTTCTCCAATCATGTCAATACCCCATGCTGAGAAAGGCCATGGTTCTGACAGTCCGTGCAATTTCGTATGCGTTAGATGGTTCAAATTGTCGTGTGCCTGGCAATTGTGACAATGTTTCACCAGCTTTGCACAATCAGCTTCCATGGTCGACCAGTAAAATCCATGTCTCACTATCTTGCGAGACAAATTCAATCCATTCATGTGCGGTCCACATACTCCAGCGTGGACCTCTTCCATCAACTTCTGAGCCTCTTCTTCTCTTGGACATTTCAGTTGGATGCCATTGGCTTGTCTCTTGTACAGCTCTCCTCTCAAACTCACATACTGGGAAGCCAACTTCTGGATGGCTATTCTGTCTTTCTTGCCAGCTCCTTCCGAGAATTCTCCACGTTCTAGATACTGCAGAATGTCATAGTACCATGGCTTCCCATCATCGACTTCTACTTCCAAGATTCTCTCTATCTCATAACTCGGTCTGCTAGCTGTTGTCAGCACAAGAGGTCTCATTATCAGTTTTTTCGGGTTTTCCTAAGTTGTGGCTAGAATGGATAGTGCATCCGCCATTTGGTTCTATTCTCGTGGCAAGTGCTGGAATTTACAGACGAGGATAAACTGCGCCAATTTCCTGAGATGGGGCAGGTAGGGTCTGAACCGGTCTTTCTTCAATTCCCACTTATATTGTATCTGTCAAACTACCAACATCGAGTCTCCATAAACTTCTACGTCCTTAGCTCCTAGGGCTATTAGTGCTTTCAATCAGATGGCATATGCTTCATGTTCGGCCATGTTGTTGGTTACTCCGAACGTCAACCTTTTGGCCATTGGTAGGGTTTCTCCTTTGGGGGTTACTATCACAATTAATATTCCAACTCCTTTATAATTTATTACCCCGTTGAAATACATTTTAAACCCCTGAACCATTATGGCTTGAACCTCCTCATCCGGGTACTCAAACTTATATTGATCTCCTTCTATGGGTTGTAATTCCAAGAATTCTGCCACGACTCTCCCTTTGACTACCTTAGAGGTGAGGTATTCTATATCAAACTCCTTCAGTAACACCAACCATCTGCCCAGTCTCCCATCCTCTCCAAACTACTGCCTACATCTTCTACAATCCCTATCACACCTTCAGGTGGTGAACACCTAGGGTCGAGCCGGCCAAAACCTACACTATCTGACTGGAACTCACTTCCATCAAACTGTAGGGAATTATTTCCCTCGCACAACAGAAGCGGCTTAGGCACCCGAGATGATCCTTGTAAAAAATTTCCGCTCTCCTCATCGTAATCTTGAATTTTTCTGCCAAAAATTCAAATCCGAACAGCCCCGTAGTTGTTGGGGTTTTAGCGCGGGCGCAGCGGAGGCTCGTAGTTCGGGCGAAATCGTAACTTTAAAACATTTAAAATTACCAAATAAATTATTCAATATCCAATATGAATAATTCATTCATATTTCACCTAAACATATTTATTTGATATCAAATAACTACATAAATAGGTTAGAAATATTGTGAAACCTTTACGCAAATGTTTTTCCGTAAAATGGCATAAAACACATTTTTTTTCCGAACCGACCAACCAATACACATGAGGGTTATCAAGGTCAACCCTAATAGTACTTGGGAAGTTCATGGGCTGTCCGAACAGTGACCAATTCACTGTTTGGACAGTGGACACCCGGTAAGACCGAAACTCACCTGATAATGCCGTTTGTCACCGTTTTCGCATATGTCAACTCCGAAACAATTTCCGTAAATTATTCCAATTCCCAAAACACATCCAATACATTTATAAAAAAATACTTTTCATCACCAAAATCATAGAAATTCTAGATCTGATTTGGTAACCAAAAATATCATTTTTCATGCTTTAAATCCAATTTTCTCAACATTAATCATATTAATACTTACACCAACCAAAGTCACCAAAAATGAAGAACCCAAGAATAATTATAGAAGTTACAAGAGTGTTCATAACACTCTAGAATGGCAACAAGTCATCAAATGACACAATTGAATTAATATTACACTAATATTATCCAATCTAACTTCACACATGCATTAAGCCTCCAAATCCATCCACAAAATCAAAAAGCCCCAAAATATAATAAAGGACGAAACCCTAGAAATTTTCTAGATGCTCAAGAACAAGAAACAAAATTTCTAAGTTTAAGAGTTAGGAAGATTACCTCCAAATCTCCTAATTTCCTTGAACTTTTTTTTGATTTCTTCGCTTTCTTCCTAGTTTCTTCAAACAAATTTTTTGGTGCTTTCTTGCTTGAGAGGTTCGGCCATGGGAGCTAATCATTAAGAAAACAAAATTTTCTAACTTTAAATAATTGTCAAAACCGACTTAGGGGAGAATAAGGGCATTTTGGTCATTTCGTCAATTAATCTAATTAATTAATAATAAGCTTTAAGTTAACAAATCCAATTTGTATACTTCAAGCTTAAAAGAATATTGGCACATGTAACCAATAATAATCAAACATATTGCATAATAATTATGTAATATTGAAATAATTTAATTATCGAGATATTTAACATTTAAACATCTAAATTATTAATTAATGCGATTATTATTATATATGTATTTTTTATTTACATTAAATAACTAATACATATATTAATGGCATGTGTCAAAGTCTCATTTGACAATTAATTAATATGTATCAAATCAAATTTTATATCAAATACAAATACATGTTAATTATTAATTGACTGAAATGTCCATAATGCGTGTATTTTCATTTAATCGATTAAATGATTCGAATTAACTCATTTAATCCGGTGAAGAATTATGAATAATCTATATTATTCATAACGTGTTGCCCAAGTGCTTAACGAGTACACTTCATATTGTGGGACTCTCTAAGTTTAGGTTTATCCGTCACGGAATCTAATTTCGTGTCCATAATTCACCCACTCATGAATTATTACGACCACATATAATCTCGCTAAACTAAGCAAGTCAAGGTCATTGCATACGTATAATCCCTCCATAATAGGCTATCAATATTACTAGATCGCAAATACGCACATGATACATATGCCCTATACACAGGACTGTCGGATTCTATCTGATACTCACAAGATATCATGAGCATCAGTCCACACCCAACGAACAGGCAGAGGTCTGATCTAAATAGATCGGTGACGTG
The DNA here is from genome assembly GCA_019454045.1 of Zanthoxylum bungeanum. Classification (NCBI taxonomy): domain Eukaryota; kingdom Viridiplantae; phylum Streptophyta; class Magnoliopsida; order Sapindales; family Rutaceae; genus Zanthoxylum; species Zanthoxylum bungeanum. The sequence continues at coordinate 27,435 of SKCR01012963.1, forward strand.
ACTTTCATCAAAGCGTAGAGGATATCTCATATATCCATAGTGGTATCTCAAGTTGAAGGACCACTATGCTACTCTACTCGAGAAGATTCCTATTGACGTTGGTGTACCATATATTAGGAAATCTTCGGTGAGTCATTTAGTGTTTATCAAATAAACAGATATACGTCTATACGAGTCTCCCAAGACTCATGGTTCATTGGGATAAACCATTGGACCAAGTCTCGATATACGACATGTACTGGTCTCAACAGATTTTACTAACCGACCCGTGTCAGTAAATCTTGACCAGGAACTTTATTTGATAATATACTTCTATTAGTGACACTTCCCAATGTCAATTACAAACTATTTTGTAATTGCGCACTATAAAATATATTATCGGGTCTTTGTCTAATATATAAATAGCACTAAATCATATTTATTTTCAATCTAATTGTAATTAGTTCAAATATGTATATAAAAGTAAGAAGTACTACCATAATTAAGTAATATTATGGAAAAATGAATTATTCGTATTCATGAATCGGACATAAATATGATCCGGATTGGCACTTTGAGCATGAACCCTAACAGTATTTGCCTCTCATATAAACAAATAAATAGTCACGGTATTACTGCCGAAACTATACTGCTTGTACAGCGCGACTGATGAGCATGTTAGTGTCCTACACATGCCACAAGATAACTAAGATGATTTGTGTGTGAATAAATCAAAGAGAGTTGCGGAAATACTCACATTGACCGGATGCGTTTCAAGACTTTTTCTTTGTATTTCGGAAGCTCCAAGCTTTCTTTGTTGTTCCAAACTCAAGGGTGAGTTTCCCTATCACCTTAATTGACTCTTTAAAGTGCTAGCATTGAAGAATTTTGCAACAAAATTCCATAGAGAAGAATGAGCATTCACGCCCAATGAGAGACGAAGAGCAATATTGTTTTTGATATTTTGTTTCTAAAACCCAATTACATAAGTTGCCTTTTCAAAAGTGGTATATGCTTTTCCAAAAAGCAAATAAAAAACAAAGTGTGTTGGAGAAGTTTCAATAAAAGCTCCCAACCACTTTCATCATCTTGATTGACTAGTGATGTAAGTAAAGTGGGTCCCACTACTTTAAATTCAAAATTTGGTTAGCACACACAACACAACTTTGGGCCCGGTTTTGTTTAATCCGATTAAACGAATTTTCCGTCGCAATGTAATTAAATCTAATTTAATTAAATAATAATGCCTAGAAAAATTATTACAGAAGTCGCTTACGAATTAATTCCAAAATAATTCATTCGCTTGAATTAAAAAAAAATAATAATTTATTTCTGTGTTGAAATCCGATTTCAATTAATATATCCAATATATTATTTTAGCCCAAATAAATAAATTAAATAGAAAAATCCAATTTAACTATTAAATTTATTTTACCGATTAATTCCAAATTAATCTCGTTCTCTCTTCTTCACAAATTAATCCCTGATTAATTCATGATGCAATTAATCCCAGATTAATTCCTCTATGTTAATTAATCCGAGATTAATTTTTCTCTCTCTTAATTAATCCCAGATTAATTCTGTTCGAGTCAAATGTCATCGGTGAATCTTTGGGAAGCGACCTAAGAGATCCCTGGATATGTTAGCAGTAAATCTGGTTGTCGGACTATCCGAACACGTGCATAACGGGTACCATGTTCTTACGGATTTACAAGACATGGTTGGCTTCTAGCAAAGTACCGTGCCTACCCAATTCTCTAGAAATATTCAACGAAGAATATATAATCTATATCAGGCGTAGTATACTAAGTATTGCGTATTACGATCCAGTATCGGATGTCACATGCTAGGCCTAGGGTTGGAATTGTGTCTGCCCCGTACGAAGCATATATCGTATCACTAGCAACTAGTCTCTTTAATTGGATAATCTTGACCTTGTCATATTATCCCGATAGTTGCAGCATTTAAGACTACCAGTTATGTATCCTTGCGTGATCGTCATCTCCATATGACTGAAGTGATACTTCCATCTTGACATCACACCCAATACACTACGATTCTCAGAATACCCAGAAGAGGCGTACACAGAACCTGTTAAAGCCCTGGATGACCAAAACCGAAGCGTACTGATTGTCGCAAGTATTAGCGATGCAAGTCTCAGGTTAATACCAAATACACCTACCCCGATTCGGATTCCCATAGACATATAGTCATACTACTAATGAGATTCTGAGGGGTCTATCCAGAGCGAAGTTGTTCTCGTACCATCGGTAAACAAAATCTTCTATTACACTTGCATGAGTATCCAATACCCAAATATATGAGAACTATGTCGTTAACCTTCCATAACGCGCATAAGTATAATACTAGCCTATTCTGCATTATCGATGTCCAGTCTCGATAATACTACGACTAGGGATATTTAATGATTAAACCTTTCGTGGATTAATACTGTCTCATATCTTATTAATCCGGTACTAATCATATGGATTTTTATCATTTATATTTCCAAGTAATCTAATTTCAAAAATGATAAAAGAGCAATTTCCTTTGTCACATAGTTAATTTGTACAAAGAACACCATGTCTTTTACAAATAGTGATGTTATGAGTCATAAATGACCAACAATCTCCCACTTGGCCTATAGCCAGTCACTCAAGCGTCCAACACATGAACTATGTACGGGTCGCTCATACTTATGCTGAGATATCACTTTCGTCAGCAGATTTACAAGGTTATCATCTGATTCGATTTATTCGATCATCACATCGCCATGATGTATGATCTCACGAATCAGATAAAACCATTTGAAGTACATACTTGGATCATTGATGAGATCGTATTTCTTTAGCTTGTGTTGTAGCCCAGCTCAGCTGCTAACAGAACTACTCATAATCCATTTAGGAATTTTATAGATCCAAAATGCTTCTTTTGATGCCTCAACCGTAGCAATATATTCCGCTTTTGTTGAATCGGCAACAGTATCTTGCTTGGAAGATTTCCAGCTAACTGTTTCGTTTGTTCAAACAAAATACATACCCTTATTGCGACTCAAAGTTGTCTTTATTCGTTTGGAAACTTGCAACGGTGAACCCAGTCACTTCAAGTTCTCCTTCTCCATAAACTAAGAAAGCATATTTAGTTCGTCTAAGATACTCAAGGATGTTCTTTACATCAATCCAATGACCATCACATGGATTGGCCTGATTGTGACTCCAAATACTCAAAGTATATGAGACACCAGGTCGCGTATATGTTTGTCATAGTACGGGCTCTTGGAGAGTGCCAACAACTTTTAGATCTATCCCATTAGATCCTTATTTCTAGAATAAAGGTTTCCTCTCCCAAGAATTTCTTTGGAGAATTTTAATGAAAGCCAAGCTTTCACCGATTGTTGTATGGGAATGTCATTGCCAAGAAGCAATACATCATCAACGTATAGGATAATCATTATCAGTGCGATCCCATTAACCTTCTTATATACACAAGAATCATTATCGTTTTGAATGAAACCATATACCATTATGATCTCATCAAAACGTTAGTTCCAAGAACACGATGCTTGCTTCAATCCATATTTGGATCGATTTAACTTGCAAACCTTGTTTGCATATTTTGGCACGATAAAACCGTCAAGGTGTTGTAAACATCCTCCAAAAGGTTTCCGTTAAGGAAAACGGTTTTGATATCCATCTGCCATATTTCATAATCAAAATATGTAGCATTAGTAAGCATTATCTGAATGGATTTAATCATGGCAACAGGTAAAAGGTTTCATCGTAATCAACACCATGTTGATGACGATACCTTTTCACTACAAACCCAGCTTTGTACGTTTGTATGTTGCCATCCATATGTGTCTTCACTATGAAGAATCATTTACTACCAATAAGCACAATGCCTTCTGGTACATCAACTAGTATCCAAACTTGGTTGGTATACATGGAATCCATTTCGAACTTCATGGCACCTTGCCATAAATCGGAGTCGGTATCTTGTATCGTTTCCTCATACGTAGTCGGTTCGTTTTCCTCAATAAGATTGAAATCTATATGAGGTGAGATCAGAAACCCATACCTCTTAGGTTGTTTTCTGACTCTCTTAGACCTACGCAGTTCTTGTTTATTAGATGATCATGGGACAGTCTCATCCCTGATGAACTGTTCATCTTCCATTAAGGGATCAGTTTCTGGAATAGTATTACTCTGATTTTTATCGAGTTCTACTTTCCTCCTACTTACCACTACATTTAGGAATTCCTCTTAGGAAAATCGCATGGAGAGCAACAAATATCTTTGTTCTCTGAATTGGTTTCCCTAGGATAACCAATTACAAATAGGCACTTGTCCGATTTGGGTTCTATTTTAGTACCATCCAAACATATGCCTAGCATTCCCAAATCTTCAGGAATGAGAAACTCGGTTTCTTTCCTGTCCATATTTCATATGGAGTCTGTCCAACAGACTTTTACGGAACCTTATTCAAAATAAGTATTTCACTATTCAATGCGTATCCCATGAAGGAAATTGGTAGCTCAGTGCGGCTCATTATTAGCCTAACCATGTCCAACAAAGTCTGGTTTCTCCATTTGGACACACCACTCAATTGAGGTATTCCGAGAGGATTCCACTATGAAAGTATACCATACACTTTCAAGTAATCGAGAAACTCAATGCTTAAGTATTTTCCACCACGGTCTGACCGTAATGTTTTAATACTTTTACCGGTCTGTTTTTCTACTTCATGTCGAAACTCTTTGAATTTATCAAACATTTCCGACTTGTGTTTCATAATAAACACATAACCATAACGCGATACAACATCCGTAAAGGTTATAAAGTATTCATATCAATCTATAGCCTGACTAGACATGGGCCCGTATACATCATTATGATCGAGGGCTAACAGTTCGGTGGCACGTACATATTTACCGCTAAAAGGCGTTTTAGGCACTTTGCCTATATAAACAGATTCGCAGACATCATATGATTTAGGATCAAATCCGTCCAAGTATCCACTCTTCAAAAGTGTGGATATACGAGTCTTATTAATGTGTCTTAGACAACATTGCCACAAATAAGTTTCATCTGATTTATTCAGATTGAGCCTTTTGTTTGTCATATTATATGTTTGAGATTCATTTATATTCAAAATATAAATACTGTTATTCACATATAATGTGTATATCTCAATATTATCTTTATAAACAAAACACCCAGTGTTCTGGAACATAAAGGTATACCCGCAACGAGTTAAACTAGATATAGAGATAATATTTCTAGTCAAACTAGGTATTTTATAACAGTTTCCTTATTTAAGTACATTCCCAAGGGGCAGTTCCAAAACTTAGGTTCCTGCAGCCAAAACAGTGATTCTCGTCCCGTTTCTGACTCGCAGGTCAATCTCATCTGAAGCCAGTCTCCTGCTTATCAACAGATCCGCACATCAGTACATATGTACATACCACATCTAGTAACAAAATCAAATTTTAAAACTAGCAGTAGACATGTTTATAACAAACATAATTGAAACCAGAGCCTTGTCTGCCTTCACTTCCTTCATATCTGCCTTGTCCATAAGGCTGTCACGCTTCCAGTGACCCCGTCGGCCACATTTTAGGCAGACATCTTGGGATATGCCATTTGTCTTCCCAGAAGACAATGATGATTTTGCCTTTGCCCTTTACTTCATACCTTCATAAGCCTTTGGCCATGCCTTGGCCTTCTGGGATGTCGAAGTAAGATGCGCCTTGTGCTTCTTGCTCTTTTGGAAGCTCTGGCTCTGCCTCCTTGAGCATAGCCATTAACTCTCCAAGAGTTTTCTCTTGGTTCATGATGAACCTGCCCCAGCTTTCGGGCAGAGACTGTAAGATCAAATCTATGGAAGTCTCGGCCTCGTAGGTAATGCCCAGCTAACCTAGCTATTCGATGTCAACAATCATCTGTGACACCTAGTGCTCGACAGATATATCCTCTGAAATACGCGAGTGAAAAACTTTTTTTGCAATTCGCACTTCTGAGATCTAAGGTTAGATCTTTGAAGATCTTTTAATTTCAACATCGTACTATAAGGATCCAATCCTTTGTTCTGATGACGAAATTAAGGAGTTATTACGGCAAGCATGACAGATTGAGCACTAAAGTTATCATCACGATGAGTCTTCTAAAGCTCATGCTCTACTATTTGCTCAACTTCGGGCTTTGGCCCGAGAGGTTTCTCTATTACATTGAGTAACTTCTTGGCTCCCAGGACTATCCTTAGATTTATCTCCCAATCTGGAAAATTAGAGCCGTTAAAGACATTATCTCCCATGATTATGTCCACAACGTTAATCTTTCCAGCCATCTCGATTGTAATAGTCCAACTATCCACTCAACGATATTGGGTACACTCAAAATGTAATGATTACTATAGTCGAACTATATAACCAACTACAAGTGGAGTAGTGTGTTGTACAGTCTAACTGTTCAGAGAAAGCAGTATTCAATATTAGTCCAACTAATATATTTATAACAACGATAAATAAAATAAAAGAGCGCTTGTTGGCAGTATCTAAACGAAATTACAAATTTAATACTAGCCCCCACTATTTTTCGATGAGCCTTTAACCCTTTGTGGAGTACTCGGGAAACCTAGTTTCCTAGTGGGCTAGGATCCCGTTAAATAAAACACAACCTTGACTTTGGCCCCAAAGCTGTATGAAACTTAACTAGGTAGATCTCTAAGATCAATTGGATCCCATCCAATTCCTAGAACCGATAGGTGGACCTCCAAGTCCGAAATATATATCAATATATGCAAATATATCCAATATATTTCATAACATTTTCCTCTGAATAAACTAAGCCTTGGCTTTGGCTCAACAAACTTAATGATTCCAGTTAAGCGGGACCCATTGACAGTGGGAAAGATTCGTAATTCACGTCGATGAACTAGAAGTGACCTTGACTTTGGCCAACAAGTCACAACCGCCCAAGACATGCGATATAGAAGAAAAATTTCGTGGTTCAAACACATCCGCGATGGACAATGGTCTTGACTTTGGCCAACAAACCAATGCCAATCTTGGATCTTGAGAGAGAACCACTCAATGGAAGGAAAACGCTTAATATTTAATGAGGGTTTTCGCGTAAATTGGCAACCAATTTATTATCTTTGATTAGGTCTCATCATACACCCTTAAACATGCATTCTAAAAGCATAATAAGGCGCGAATTAAAATAATAATGATATAC
>SKCR01012964.1:0-47742 GCA_019454045.1 Zanthoxylum bungeanum
TTCAAATAAGGAAAGTGATTTCAAAAGAGATGATTTGTGAAAAATTTTGTTTTAGATTCATGGATCTTTCAAAAAGGCATTTGAGTTCGTATTTTATTTTAACTGTCCACCCGCTTAGATCGTTCAAACGATCTAACCCCCCACTCCCAGTTTTTTATTTTGTAGGTTGACCCAGGGGAAGAGCTTGGGAGGATGGATGCTGATGGCAGTTACTAGGGAGTTGGTCCACCAAGTTAAGTCAAGGATAGAGTTCAATTCAGTCAAATTCAGGAAATGTCATGTATCATATATGTTATATAATAAAGATTGCATATGTAATGCATTATAAGTGTTCTCTGTCAAAGTTATAATGTATAGTAAAATTGAGTACTTAGTATGAAAAGTGTTACATATTTATGTTGATGAGTTGCGCAATGGTCCTATGCTTGAGATATATATATGAAATGAGATTAGCAGTAGTCCGAGATTCAGAGGCTCAGGGGGATAGGACGGCCTATTTCCTGCCGGTAACATCTCTGAATTGGGGATGTTACACGTGCCCTGCCCACCCGGTAAAACAATAAAAACTTCAACATGATTGATCATTTCAGTAAGTCTTTCAAACATATTTGAGACAATGTATTCTTCTACATTTGATTTTCCTATGAGTTGTTTCTCTACCAAAGGTTTTGGAATGATCCCCAAAACTTAACTGCCACCTTCTTGCACGACCTTCGAAACACATCCCATCAATCCAAGATTACCACCGCTATATACCAAGTGCATGTTTCTTTTCACCATAACTCTACCCAATTCTTGTGTAGCCTCAACAAATTCTGGTTTAGTTCCAGAGCTAGTTCCACAAAAGACTCAGATATTAGTAACTCGTCGTCTTGAGCTTTTCACCATTTTTTGCTATCTCTCTTATCTAGATGTGTCGAATAGAGAAATGACGAGCTGGGTTTATAGATCCTGAAAAAAGGTGAGTAATAAATGCATTATTACTTGTAAAATGACAATTTTTAGATGAACAATAAAATAGATCGTGAAAGTCAAAAAGTTTAGATACTGTCGGCAAAAGTAAAGGAAATCAAAGCAGTAAATTAAAGTAAATCAAAACAATAATTTAAAGTAAAGGAAGTCAAAGCAACAAATTGAAAAATATGTACTGGTAGTTGTGATTGTGTCTCACATACATCTTCCTCTGGTTTTACGTCCAGTAACGACTTGAACGTCCTATGTGGGTTGGGGATATGCTTCTCATCCAATTTTCTTATAAATTGGCAAACATAGTGTTTTAAAATCAGATTCCCGATACGGTATTGTTGTCTTTCATTTTGAAATTGTGTATGCAAATTATGAATAACTCAATGAACATGTCCACTAGGATACATCTCAAGAGTCAATGATATATCATCTAAAGACTCCCTACTCAAGCCATCTCTATTGAATTGAATTGTATCTTTGCGATTGTCAGACACTATTCCTAAAGAATGACAACGAGTGTTGCATGTCCGGCGTGCATATTTATAACAAACACCTAATTTTTTAGCTCTTTGTTTCTTACCATAAGTGTTTTTCCCTAAACAATGCATGTAAAAAATGAAATAGTCAAATGACACACCTGTGAAGTGAACCCTTACTTTAATTACCCAACGAATATCACTAGGAATACCATGGATCATAAGAAGCCTCATTCTTTTGGTGCGTGCTTTGTAAATTTTCATCAAGGCATTTTGGGGGAGAGAAAGAAAATATTTGTGGAGTTTTGCGAGAGTTTCTTCCATGCCTTGATTGTAGGGTATCAGTAATTTTAGGAAACTGAAAGAACCGACTTAGAGTCACTGAAAACATTAACCGTTGTTTAACCAGGGTGTAAGATTCTGTCAAAAAGAAAAAAATATTATAAAAACTCAAGAAAATGGAAATTAGACAAATACAAAAGAAAAGAAAAGAAAAGACATCAATCATAATACACTGGGTTTGAAAGGAAAATAGATTCTTGAAAATTTGAACACTCCAAAAATGGTTTCACACGTTGTCTATTCACTTTAAATACATCACTATGTTGGGAAGCGGCCGCGAGTGTGCAGCGAAAAATCAAAATAATTATGTCGCTTTCCCTTTGCCCAATACCCATTTATTTTTATTATTCTACAAGCCTAGGCATGTTACTATATATTCTAAGCATAAAACTCATAAAACATGCAAAGAATATAAACCTAAACATGCTAACTATCATAAGAACTCTAATTAAAATAAAGAAAGAAAAATACTTACTTGAACCGAAGACTCCTCCAGTCCTCCATCAAATCTACAAGTTTTTCTCGAACTCAGCAAGCTCTTCTACGTTCCAAAGAGTGACCCAAGTGTGTGGCCTCCAAAGGTGCACACACCAAAGCCAAAACTCAACGGCAAGACTACGCCTTGAGTGCATGAGTATTTTGCCTTTGGTGCTGGCCTAGGCAAATACCTCAAAACTTTTAACTTGAGGTTCCTCTAGTCAATTAGACTTAAGGATCCTCAAAATCAGTGGCTTACTCTTTAAACTTTAGAGTTGCTCACTTATATAAACCCAAGATATGAAAGGTTTTGGTGTTAAAATTTGTGAAGAATTCTTTGGATTTATATATAGTGCTCCAAAGACAACAAAATTAATTAAGAATCTGATTTGGGATAAAAGCTAATTTAATCTTATCCATTGGATATTAATTTAGTGGTTTAATAAGATTATAAAACCCTAATAAGAGTTTGAGCCGAATTTAAATTCAAAACAAATAACAAAAAAAAAATTACTATTCACGTAAATAGTAATTTTTTTTATTATTCCAATTCCCAAAGTGCCCCTATCGTCATTCACCAATCCCTAAGCCATTATGGAACCTCATAAATGATCTGTTCAATAATTAAACACATTGAACCATTTATAAACAATTCCTACAACAATCATATATGCTGTTATATTTGTACTGTGCACTGTTAACCATTGATTTCGACTTTGTTGTGTGTGACCTTTTGGGTTCCCCTCAAGTTGGACATGAAATGAATCGTGATAATTTAATCGAACATAAATTATCCTCCGATCAGATGGTCGTTCGATTTCAATTACCAAGGTTGACATCTAGAAACATGCCAAGGCCCCCAAATGAGAAGGAAAGATATATATATACCCATTTTGTATGCGATTTACATATGATACGGTCCCTCACCTCACCGTATCCCCACCTATTGACCTAGGGTACGAAAAGTGTCTATCATATGGTCAAATGTATGATTTTGATAGTGTCATGAATCGTGATAACCCAAGAATCTCATATGATTCTTCCGATGTGGCCACAGTCTCAAGCACTGATCACACATATCAACCCGCGAACTGGAATACTACTCTTATAAGAAAATATTATATGAGAGAGTGGCGATTCTTTGTTGTATCTTTACAAACTTCATATTTTTCAACAAATGACATAATCATACCCTTATGACCGGATCTTTTGAACCGGGGAAGGAGAATGTCAAAGTTATTTGATCCACACATAAGATTGTAAAGACCTCAAGTCTAAGGACTAGTCATATAATCGATACATGAAAGTTCTCACAGACACATGTGATAAACATGTCATATGAAAACTTTCGACGGTCAGTTTTATGGACACGAGTAACTCATGAATCCATGTGATACACCAAGCGGACGGATCTCCGCTAGTAGCCTATGAGATCAGCTACCCCACTTAAGGGCGGATCATATCATCATGCTAGTCTCTCCGCTTTGTGAACGCCCAGATTATTCACAAAAATATGACTATGAACATTTAAGAGTAATGATTCTTATAAGGCGTGGAAGACATCGTCTTATTACTCCAAGGGTTTTATTACAGTGTTGATGATTCATATAAATTATGTAAGACACGTATAATAAAGATTGCCATTTTATTAATTAATGAAAATATTACATATAGTTCATCCACAAGTTGGGTATATGGCATATCTCTAACACATCATCCCTAAGATTCTCAATATCAATGGCACCATATGGGTAAACGTGCTTCACAATAAATGGGCCACTCCATTTGGATTTCAATTTTCCAGGAAATAAATTAAGACGAGAATTATAAAGCAAAACGTTTTGACCAATTTCAAATGTTTTTCGTGAAATTCTAATATCATGAAAGGCCTTACTTTTAGCTTTAAGAATTTTCACATTCTCATATGAATCATTCCTTAACTCTTCAAGTTCATTTAATTGTAGTTTACGTTCATGATTGGCATTTTCAAGGTTTGAATTGAATGCTTTAATATCCCAATATGCCTTATGCTCAAGTTCTACAAGCAAATGACAAGGTTTTTCATAAACTATATGATAGGGTGACATTCCCAAAGATGTTTTAAAAGTTATGTGGTATGCCCAAAGTGCATCAGTCAGTGAAAGAGACCAATCTTCACGATTTGGGCTGATCGTTTTTTTCCAAAATTATTTTGATTTCCCTATTTGCTAGTTCAACTTGACGATTTGTCTGAGGGTGATAGGAGGTGAAAACTTTATGTGTAACTCCATATTTTTCATTAATGACTCAAACGGCATGTTACAAAAGTGTTTACCTCCATCACTTATAATGGCCCGAGGGATTCCAAATCGACTTAAAATATTTTCTTTTAAAATTTCAATCATAATTTTATGATCATTATTTCGACAAGGAATCGCCTAAACCCATTTTGAGACATAATCGATTGCAACTAAAATATATAAAAATCCAAATCATGGTAGAAATGGACCCATAAAATCTATCCCTCAACAATCAAAAATTTCGATGACAATGATGTGATTTAAAGACATCATGTTTCTTTTTTAAATGGATCCCAACTTTTGACAATTTTCACAAGTTTTGCAAAAAGAATGGGTATTTAGAAATGGTGGGCCAATAAAATCCACACTACGATATTTTTACAGCGGTTTTCTTAGATGAGAAATAACCTCCAAATATTTCTGAATGACGAAACTGAATAACACCGCTTATCTCATTTTCCGTTATGCATCGCTGGAAAATTTGATCAGGGCAATACTTGAACAGATATGGATCGTCCTAGTAGAATCTTTTGACTTTGGTCAAAAATTTCTTCTTGTCTTGATGGCTCAAATATGGAGGTATTTTTCCTATTGTAAGAAAATTGATAATATTAGCATACCAAGGCATTGTAATTATAGAAAATAAAAATTCATCAGGAAAATAGTCATTGATAGGAGTTGTATCAATTGATGACTCATTTATGAGTCTTGAGAATGATATACAACCACATTCTCTGCTCATTTTTTATTCTTGATTGTGAGATTGAATTCTTGAAGTAGCAAAATTCACCATAATCAAATATCTAACAGTGGCATGATCATAATAAACAACGATTGAAGATTCAATTAAATATTATCGAAATTTATCCAATGCAAATATTACAACAAGTAGTTCTTTTTTCTGTGGTAGTGTAATTCATTTGTGAATTTTTTAAAGTTCTACTTGCGTAATATATTACATATACGGCTTATCTTCCTTTCTCTATCCTAGCACTGCACCAACTGTATAATCACCGCATCACACATTAGCTCAAAAGGTAAAGACCAATCAGGGGATTGCATAATAGGAGCAGAGGTCAAGAGACTGATAATCTTTTCGAATGATTTTTGACATTCTTCTATCAATTCAAATGTTGCATCTTTTAATAGGAGGTTATATAAGGGTCTGGATATGGTACTAAAGTTTTTAATGAACTTCCTATAAAATCATGCATGTCCTAAGAAATAACGGATTTCCCTAACTGTTTTTGGTGATGGAAATATATAGATTACCTCTATTTTTTCCTAGTCAACCTCAATACCTTTAGATGACACAATGTGTCCGAAAATAATTCCCGAATTAGTCATGAAATGGTATTTTTACCAGTTTAACTCAAGTCCTTTTTCTTCACATCTTTTCAAAATATTTTCTAAATTATTCAAGCAATTATCAAATGAATTCCCAAAAAATGTTATATCATCAATAAATACCTCTAAACATTGTTCAATCATGTCACTAAATATGCTCAACATGCATCGTTGGAATATTGTTGGTGTATTACAAAGTCCAAAAGGCATTTTCCAAAATGCAAATATTCCAAATGGACATGTGAATGTGGTCTTTTTCTGGTCTTCTAAAGCAATGGGAATTTTATAATAACCTGAGTAACTATCTATAAAACAATAGTATGAATGTCTTGCTACTCTTTCCAAAATTTGGTCAAGAAATAGTAAAGGAAAATGATCTTTTCTAGTTGAGTCATTTAATTTTCTATAATCAATGCACATAAGCCAACTAGATGGGATGCGAGTTGGAATTAGTTCTCCTTTATCATTTTCTACGAAAATTATTCTAGACTTTTTAGGTACAACTTGTGTAGGACTTACCCATTTACTATCGGAGATATGATAGATAATGCCTACATCAAAAAGTTTAAGGACTTCTGTTTTGATCACTTCTTTCATGTGAGGGTGATCGGTGAAATCACTCACGTTACGCAAGCGCACGTATCACTCAAATAGTATAAAATGTATCGATCCCATAAGAACTTAATACCTAGGCTATTAATTTATGACGTTAAATGTTTACAAGTATCTAATAGATTGGTTGTTTGATTGGATGGATGGTGATTTAAAACTAAAGACAAGTAAACAAAACAGTGCAAATGTAAATTCAAGGAAAATTCAATATTATAAAACTATCTAGGGTTGTGAATCCTTCCAATATCTTTTAAAGATGGAGTGGTTATCTCATGTTGTGCAATATTGTTGGGGTTGGTGCTCAGAGCGCTAATCCGGTCCGTATTTATGTCTGATTCATGAATACAAATAATCCTTTTTTCCATAATATTACTTTCTTAGTGGTTGCACCTCTTATTTTTATATACATATTTCATCTAATTACTATTATATTGAAACTAAATCTGATTTAGTAATATGTATATATTAGAAAAAGACCCGATAGTATATAATGTAGTGCGCAGTTACAAAGAAGTTTGTAATTGACATTGAGAAGTGTCACTACTAGAAATATATTATCAAATAAAGTTCCTGGTCAAGATTTACTAACACGGGTCATTTAGTTAAATCCGTTGAGACCAGTACATGTCGTATATCGAGACTTGGTCCGATAGTTTATCCCAATGAACCTTGAGTCTTGGGAGACTCGTATAGACGTGTAGGTGTTTATAGTGGATAAACACTGAATGACTCACCAAAGATTTTTAATGGATGGTACACCAACGTTAATAAGAATATTCTCGGGTTGAGTAGAATAATGGTCCTTCGACTTGAGATACCACTGTCGATGTATGACACATCCTCCACACTTAGATGACAGTCACGTCACTGATCTATTTAGATCATACCTCTGCATGTTCGTTGGGTGTGGACTGATTCTCAGGATATCCTCTGTGTGTTAAGATAGGATCCGTCAGTTCTTTGTACAGAGCATAGGTAGTCCAAATGCGATTAGCAATCAGTTAAATCTATGGCCATAGTATACTTCGGAAGTGAGTTCCAAATGTTATTTAGAGATTGCTAATAGATACGTCGACGGGATTATACCTATAGAGATTTGACGTTTATATCTCTATCTCTGGGATAATCCGGATACCTGTGACGGACAGATTATACGTATGCAATGACCTCGACCTGTATGATTCCGCGAGTTTATATGTGGTCTTCATAATTTACGGGTGGGTAAATTATGAATACGAAATTGGATTTCGTGACAAATATGCCTGAATCTAGAGAGTCTCACTAGTGAAATATACTCGTAGAGCACTGGGGCAATTTTTATGAATAATACTGATTATTTATAAATCGTTTAAATGTTAAACGAAAAATACATGCAAATGGACCTAATGGCCATTTCCTAATTAATGTGTATTTGTATTTAATGAAAGATTTTTTTAAATACACATTAATTAAATGTCAAATTGCGATATTTGACATATATCATAAATATATATGTATTTGGATATTTAAAGTAAATATAATACATATATTTAAAATATTTATATTTAAATAATTATTTAATTATTTAATTGTAAATTAATTAAAATAATTAAAATATAAATATCTTAAGTTATTATAAATTTAGGACATGACTTTAGTTGCTTTATTTGACTTGTTGTAAATCATTAAATAGTGTAATGATCAAATACACAACTTAATTAAAGCTTTAATGAAATAAAAAAAATATCTAGATATTTATTTTATACACTCAAATTTCAGCCAAGGCTATTTTTGGAGAGTATAAATTACTTTGTTTCATTTTCATTCATTTAGGTTAAGCCACCAAATATTACAAAGCGAGTTTTGAGAGAAAAATTTTGGAGATCAAAAGAAAAGCTTAGATTTTTGTAAGTTTTTCTTAAACTTCTTCAGTTAGAAAATTGTTTCAATGATACTAGGCTAAAACATGTGTTTCTTAGTTTCTTCTCTACTCTTTTAGTTTGTAATTTGTTAGTTGGAAACTTGTTTGAAAGATTCTTGCATGCTTGTTTTATAAAGTAAGCTTGAAATAGTTTCAATGGCTTACTTTTGATTATTTGATAATCATGTTGCCATTCTAGAGTTTCTAAGCCACTCATTGATGACCTAGAATTGTTCTTGAGTTGTTTCATGATGGTGAGACTTGTTTGGTGTGGTTTAGATTGAATTAAAGTGATGGATTTAATTGATTTGGTAAGATTTGTCAATTTGAAGAAATTATAAAATTAGGGTTCTTAACCTTTTCCAAATTTGGGGCTTTTCATATATGTGATGTATTATGGTGTGTATATGATGCATATTAATTTTTGGGTTGATTGGATTTGATATTGACATGTTTTGAACATAAAAAGACCAAATTGCAAAAACTGAAAAATTTGGGGCTGTTTCGGCAATTAGAAAAAATTTAGGGTTTTTATTGCAATCTGATTTTGATGTGTTGGACATGTTGGAAATCATTTTAGAAATGATTTAGAATCATCCAAAATTATATTTGAGAATTTTAGGACTAAAATGTTCAATTTGCAAAGTATTGGGGTAATTCGGTAATTACTAAGAAATTTGGTTTCTTGTGTAAATTTTCAGAATTTGATAATTGGGTATTTAAATAAATAAGTTTATTTAATTGATCCAAGAAAAATTTTGAAATCGGAAAATTTTGATTTTCCGCGTTCCGCTACGTTACCCGTACTACCCCTTTAAAAACCCCTACAAAATGGTATCAGAGCAAGTCTGATTCTGGACACCCGATATGATTATTCCTTTTAAATTAAATTTTAATTTAATCTTTACTTTATGCATGCATGTGTTTATTTAATTTGATTAAATAAAGTAAAAACATCTTTTGCGGAAAATCACTAATTAATAAGGTTTTAAAGTAACTAGTATAGAGATACTTGTTTTCTTGGTTCGCCTTGTCAATACGGTTTATGGATATTTGTTCTATGACTACATCCGAGAATGTGCCAAAGCAGTGAGGGTGTAGCCGATTGAAATTTATTTATGCCGGATGTATACTTGATACTAGATAAATTCAAGCGAAAGCGGAATCCTGAACTTGCCAAAGTTGTCAGGGTTACGCAAGTAGCTTGAGTTTATCATTGACGAGTTATAACCATGGTATGCCTCCTTGTGAACTTGCCAAAGCTGTCACAATGAGAAACTGTCGAAACCAAAACCGGAGTCACAATGAGTGTGATTGACAATGAGTTGTCTATCTGTGAATATACGTAGGCGAGAATGTGCCAAGCTGTGAGTCGAAATATATTCATGGGATCCACTTCCCATTATGGAATTCAATTTAATTATTGAATTCTCATTTTTCATTGGGGATTACGATATTACGTAAAATAGTGGGAGACACTGCTAAGTTTAAAATATTCCATAACTTAAGCAATGTGTAATGTTATGAAAAATTACCGCATGTTCATTTTCCTTATTCTATATTAGATAGAATTAAACTTTCAATCATTTGCTTACATATTTTAATATGTTGTTTCTGACTTGACTTATGGTTGCACTTTTCTTGAAAAGGTTCTAGATACTATTAGACTAGGATATTGATAGATTAGTCTAAACCATCGGCAACTGTTGTTCCAATTTTCTTGAAAAATCAAGATGGTTAGTGACTTAGTTACTAAGTCATGAAAGATAATCTAGATAGATATCCATTTTAGGATATTATTCTGTAGAGAGAATAGTTTCTTGTGCAGTAAGAATTGACACGAATCAGTTCATGTCTCGAGACTCTTGACTGGCATTAAGAAAACCCCATTAGGTATTTGTTTATCTGATAATGACGTTTCTTAGCTTTAGTTACCTTTTGAGGTAATGTGTCTGACACAGTTTGCTAATCAATTATTTGCAATTGTTGTGAATAATTGAATGTAAATTATAAAGCTAAAAGAAAGAAGATGCATATAGTTGTGTATAGAAAATATCGATTCTCACAATACGAAAACTGTAGTCTCCCGTCTAGTTATTTAAAATATTATTTAATGATTGATTTGATATTTGATATCAGAACTTGCGACTATTGGATAATTACTTGTTCTTTATAAACAGTTTTTATATATATTTTAATACAACTAGTAGTCTCATTGACGTAGAGATAAACATTAAGAAAATTTTCGGTAAGGTAAATAATTTAGAACAGTGCTTTATGAGATTTCATCACTTAAGCATTAGATGCTTATTCCGTATGGTAAAGGATGGTCTGATATGAGATCACACCACATATCCTTATCCATTTAATAGAAGATTGTATTTGGGAATGTGATTAAATCTCATTTAACCAATGATTGTCATTGGAGCATAAAATTTTATTTAACTGATACATTAGATGTATGTAGTTTAATGAATTGTATAATTGCTTAAAGTAGTTTTCCCTTACTTCGTAATTTAGTTGATGAATTGTCATAACTTAGTTGCGTGTTTCTGAAAGAACACATATTGAACGTCTTGAAAGATTCAAGAACTTTCAATCTGTTCTGATGAAACACAGATGGAACATCTTTGACTAGTTCAAAGATATTCGATCAGAAATTTTGAAAAACTTGTCCTTAAAATTCATAACATATCTTTGAATTGTTTAAAGATCTTTGATATGATCAAATATATGAATTTATGGCAATTAATTCTAAGATTATTCAGTGAATATGATTCTTACTCAATATAATTCTTCCATGATTCCATCTTGATGGAATTGGTCAGTGGGAGTAATCGAATCTTATATGATTTGATTCGTTTGATATTGAGTATTTCCGAATTAGTTTCAATACTTTTGGGGATATGCTCCAGTAACACTAATTCATTATTTTAATTAATGTTCCATTAGTTTCTACAGTTGCGTATATGATATGTATAAGTAGAAAATTTGAATCTTGAAAAGTTTGAGATTTGAATCTTTCTTTTGTATAATGGTTATATAATTGAAAGGTTTTGCACCTTGGAGGTACAAGTAAAAGTTTATCATTTATTCTATTTTATAGAATATTGTATTCTATTTGATAGAATATTGTATTCTATTTGATAGAATATCTTTCCTACAAACCTAAGTAATAAAATTATTTTATTACTTGGTGTGTAACATCTGATGTTAACCATTGTAGAAAATACTTGACTTATTAAAGTCAATTGTGAGAATGATAAACTATAATTGGAATTACGTAATTAATAAGATGAAACGACCCTTAGCCATCTTTCGTATAAGTCCAATAGGATGTTAGAATCATTTACGAGTATTCGATACTTAATGGTTCTATTGTTTTCTTATTAAAGAAAATTATCCTATAACTTATAGTGGGAGCGATATTTGATATCGATTTTGAAAATTACCATTAAACCATAGATCTAAGATTGTTCATAGCTTACTACGAACAAGTTTTGAACTTGATTAAGCTTTCGTTATGAATAGTTCATAAAATGTGCTAATGGTTTGCGCAACAAAAGTAATGTGAGCTAATTAAAGGTTTGACCTTTATAGTATGACAGTGAGAAAGGTTATACTCAGAAGTCTATTGTAGATTCTGAGAAAACTTGTCTCTAGTCACATTAATTGAACAATTTAAGATTTGTTGGTTAATGTTGATATTAAATTGTGTATTTTAGCTAAAGAATACAAAGTGGCGTTTTTGAATGGCTTCTTTGGATAAGAAATCAGTTGTGATTTCTTTGTTTGAAGAGTACATTCTCGAATGGCCCTAGAGTTTGTGTTCTACTAAGATTGCAGCTTATAGAGCCTATTGTAGACTCGGGTGATCCTTCCGGAAATCCGTGTTCTCTAATTTTGATATTAGTCAGATTGTCTGATTTATCAAAGTATAAAGAGTACATTTGTGACAGAAAGGTTAGTGAGAGCGTACAAATTACTTTCTAGTGTTATATATCTGACGATATTATCATTATTATGGTAAGAATGAGATGTTTGTGAGGTAAAATATTTACCTAAGTCTTCTTTACTCCGTGAAAGCAGTGAGAGTAATCTCTATTATATTTGATATAAAGTTTTATTTAAGATATAAAACTAAGAGACATGTGAGATACTCCTATTAGTCGTGCATTAGATATGATCTAATAAAAGACACAACGAGGCTATCTGTATGACAGTTATGTTAGGGTTGGTACTCAGAGCGCCAATCCGGATCGTATTTATGTATGATTCATGAATACGAGCAATATATTTTTCCATAATATTACTATTTTAAATGGTAGCACCTTTTGTATTTTATATATGTATTCGATCTAATTTCGATTAGATTGATTAGATTGAAACTAAATTTAGTTTAGTGATATGTATATATATTAGACAAAGACTCTAGGATTTACAACGTATTGCACAATTACAATATAGTTTGTAATTGACATTGGGAAGTGTCACTATAAGTTGTATATCCTTAAATTAAGTTTCTGGTCAAGATTTACTGACCTGGGTCGGTTGGTAAAATCCGATGAGACCGTTACATGTCGTATATCAGACTTGGTCCGATGATTTATCCCAATGAACCATGAGTCTTGGGAGACTCGTATAGACGTGTAGGTGTTTATTTGATAAAACACTGAATGACTCACCGAAGATTTCTTAATATATGGTACACCAATGTCAATAGGAATCTTCTCGGGTTGAGTAGCATAGTGATTCTTTGACTTGAGATACCACTGTGGATATATGAGTTATCCTCCACACTTAGATGACAGTCACGTCACCGATCTATTTAGATCAGACCTCCGTCTGTTCGTTGGGTATTGACTCATGCTCATTATATCCTCTGAGTATCAATAAAGGATCTGTCAGTTACAGATCATAGGTAGTCCATCAATTGATTAGCAATCTGTTAAATTTATGGCCATAGTATACTTCGGAAATGAGTTCGAATGTTATTTAGAGATTGCTAATAGATTCGTCGACAGGATTATTCCTATAGAGATTTGACGTTTATATCTATATCTCTGGGATAATTTGGATACCTGTGATGGAGGGATTATACGTATGCAGTGACCTCGACCTGTATGATTCAACGAGTTTATCTATGGTCGTCATAATTTACGGGTGGGTGAATTATGGACACGAAATTGGATTTCGCGGCGGATATGCCTGAATCTAGAGAGTCTCACTAATGAAATATACACGTAGAGCACTAGGGCAACTGTTATGAATAATACTGATTATTTATAACTCGTTTAATGGTTAAACGAAAAATACATGCAATCGGGTCTTGATTTTCATTCCCGAATTAATGTGTATTTGTATTTAATATTTGATATTATTTAATACACATTAATTAAATATCAAATTGTGATATTTAATATATATCATTAATAAATGTATTTGAGATATTTAATGTAAATATAATACATATATTTGAGATATTTATATTTATTATTTAATTGTTAAATAAATAATTAATTAATATTAACAATATCTTTGTAGTGATTTAGCTTTTAATTTGGCTTGATATCATTTGCACACATTTTTTGGTCACTTTATTAAAGGTAAATGTTATCTTTAATTTTTTAAAAATGTGGACCAATTAATATTGAACAAAATGAATAATTGTTATTCAATTTTGAAAGCCAATAATTGGAAATTACAAAAATCAAAAAAGGAAAAATTGGTTTGTTTTAAAAATGTGATTTCCAGGGAGCTATATTCACGCCCAAAAACAGCAAGCAAAGAGATAACACAAGTTTAACAAAATTACAAAGTGAGTTGAGAGAGTTTTGAAGGAAAATCAAAGAGAAAAAGCTTAAGGATTTTGGAAATTTTGTAAGTAATTCTCAATTTCCTTCAAGATAGAAATTGTTTCTATTTATCTTATCTTCAATTGTATTGCTAAGATTAATTTATCTACTCTTTAGTTTGTAATTAAATTTGTTGGAAGCTTGTTGGATGTGATTAGCATTTATAATTAATTTATAAAGCTTATTAGTGTAATTAAGCTTAATAGATTAATTAGAAATTTAAAGTTGTCATTCTAGAGTTGATTAGTCATTCATAATTAACCTAGAATTGTTCTTGATTAATTTCATGATGGTGAGACTTGATTGGTGTGATAATTGAATGATTAAAGTGTTGAATTTTGTCAATTTAATGTAAATTGTCCAATTTGAGTAATTTATGAAATTAGGGTTCTTAACTCATTCAAATTTTGGGGCTTTTCATATATATGATATAGTTTGATGTATGTCAAATTTGGGATTGATTGGATTTGATCTTGATGTGTTTTGAACAAATTGGGCCAAATTGCAATTAACAAAAGTTCTGGGCTGTTTTCGTAAATTCTGAAAAATACTGGGTATTTTCGGAAATTCTGGAAAGTTTCTGGATTTGAGTTGCAAATTGTAAAAATTATTTTGGGATTGATTTGGAATCAATTAAATATGTAATTGACATATTTAAGGACTAAAATAATTAATTTGCAAAGTTTATGGGTCTTATAGCAATTAATGATAAATCTGATTCTTCAGATAAAATTCAGTTTTTATTTATTGAGTAATTAGAATAAATTAGTTTATTTTAATTGCTCAAGAAAATTGTTTATCGGAAATTATTTCGGAATGAAAATACGTGTTTTATGTTATTTTACGGAAAAATATTTTCGCAAAAGTTTCGTGATGTTTCTATATTATTTATGTCGTTATATGATATCGAATAAATATGTTTATGTGAAATATGAATGAATTATTAATATTTGATATTAAATAATTTATTCGTAAGTTTAAAAATTTTAAACTACGATTTCTCCCTAACAGCGCTCCTTCCGCTGCGCCTCCCTGATTTGACCCCAACAAAAATGTAGTGTCTGAGAACCTGAAACACAAGAAAACAAAAATAATAAATAAAAACAAATTAGACACACGTAAATGTATCTAACCCCTAAATTAATAGTGAAAGATAAATAAGTTCCCGACAACAGCGCCAAAAACATGATCGGTGAAATCACTCACGTTACGCAAGCGCATGTATCGGTCAAGTAGTATAATGTATCGATCCCATGAGGACTTAATACCTAGGCTATTAATTTATGACGTTAAATGTTTAAGAGTATCTAATAGATTGGTTGTTTTATTGGATGGTGATTTAAAACTAAAAACAAGTAAATAAAACAGTGAAATGTAAATTAAGGGAAAATTCAATATTATAAAACTATCTAAGGTTGTGAATCCTTCCAATATCATTAAAGATGAAGTGGTTATCTCATGTTGTGCAATATATTGGTTTGTTAACCTGGAACATGAATTTATGCAAAAGCCCCTTCTGATGGTCAGATGCAAATACCAAGTATAAACCCAATTAATCATATTCTTATATTAACCAAGTTATCTGAATTTATTAAGATTAAGTTCCAATTATGGCTACCCCTGCCCAACAGGTATATTCCTATCATGTAAGGAAATCTACCTAAGAGTCTCTTGCCCCAAGGTGAGATCGTGAGTTATTGAGTCTAAGGCTAAACCTAAAATCTCTTTTCCAAGTTCATTTTAAGTTTACCAAATCAATCTTATTAATGGCCAATTAACAAGAAGCATTAAGACTAAGGCTCAATAAATAAAACCTTTATATTACCCAAAACATAAAATAACCCCTTATAAAACGGTGATATTGGAATTCATCACAACCTCGGATATGGTATTTAGTTACAACACATATCTAGGACTATTAAAGACATAAATAAAGAAAATGACATAAAGTAAAGCTTGAAATTAAAAAGTTAAATAAAGCAATAAAGAAAATGATGGGGTTAGAGGATCCACTTTTATTACTTCTATTTTAGATATCTCCCTTATTATGATATATAAACTTTGCATGACATTACCAACCGACCATAAAGGTAGTATCCTGATTAAGTAAGATTTATGATTAATTCCAACCGACCAAAAATGAGGTATCCAATTTAGTCAGGTTATAATCAATTTAATTAAGTCCAACCGACCATAAAGGCGGTATCTCATTAAGTCAGGTTTTAAATAGTTTATATATTATAACTAAGGGAAATTAATCTAAATATTAGTAACAAAAGCTTAACCTTTCACCCCAGCAGAGGGGAGTTACCTCCTCATACTGAAAAGTAAAAATAAAGACTGAAAAGTAAAGTAAAGAAAGAACTATTACGTAAAATAAAAAATTAAATACATAAAGCTGTAAATAAACAAACAAGATACAATCTTCTTAGTATTCTTAAGGAAATCCCCAGAAGAAGATATGAATTGGAATTCTGATTTCGGCCTCAATTTATAGGTAAATCTTGGTGCCACGTGTCGTGACGCGTGAAGTACTGCGCGTCGCGAAGCGCCGTTGATCTTCGACATGTGGCACGCGCTTTGCTGATATGATGACATGTGGCACGCGGCTGACGTCAGACTAAATTATTGGCTCGGCGTCACGACGCGTGAAGTTGTGCACGTCGCCACTCTGACGTAAGCAATGACGTGTAGTGTCGGCAATATGGGATGATGATACGTGTCCGACGCATATTAGCAAAATTATTGTGATGTTGAAACGTAGTCGGCGCATGTTAGCAAGTGCATATGATAGCAAGTTTCTCTGATTTTGACACGTGTCCGGCGTACTTTAGTGGTCGCGACGCAAAAGGTTAGCGCGTCGTGACTCAGAAATGATAATCTTGCCCTTTCTGTTCGTTTTTCGCTGTTTTGGCCTCGATTTGATTCCAGTGAGTCCTGAAACCTTATTTATCTACAAAATACACAAAACACATCAAAATATTCACAAAACTCAAGAAACTATACAAAATAATAAGTCAAAGGGGCGGTAAATATTGATATATTTACCGCTTTATCAGAGGGCGTCATCACTTCAATTAAATCACCTTTTTATTTTATTCCTCGAATTTTTATTTTATTATACTAAATTTATTTCAAGTGGATCAACATCGAATTCACCGAGTTATTTTATTAATGCGACACTTTTATACTTGGAAGTAAAGATCCACTTTGTGTGTGTCAAGAAGACTATAATATATCTTCTTATTGTAATAAGTGTCATGTGTGTCCCCAAGGGGCGTGGCTTGGTGGTGTAGGGCTCAGGATACGACCTTAAGGTCCTGGGTTCGAATTTCGGGAGTACGTTTCTTGTAAGAGCTTGGGACATAGGGTTTTACCTGCTCCGCTTAAACCCGGAAGGGTGTTGGGGTTGGTGCTCAGAGCGCCAATCCGGACCGTATTTATGTCTGATTCATGAATACGAACATCCTCTTATTCCATAATATTACTTATTTGTGGTTGCACCTCTTGTTTTTATATACGTATTCGATCTGATTACGATTAGATTGAAACTAAATGTGGTTTAGTGATATGTATATATTAAACAAAGGCCCGATAATATATAATGCAGTACACAGTTACAAAGTTAGTTTGTAATTGACATTGGGAAGTGTCACTGCTATATGTATATTATCAAACATAGTTCCTGGTCAAGATTTGCTAACACGGGTCGGTTAGTCAAATCCGTTGAGACCAGTACATGTCGTATATCGAGACTTGGTCCGATGGTTTATCCCAATGAACCATGAGTCTAGGGAGACTCGTATAGACGTGTAGGTGTTTATAGTGGATAAACACTGAACGGCTCACCGAAGATTCTTAATGGATGGTACACCAACGTCAATAAGAATCTTCTCGGGTTGAGTAGCATAGTGGTCCTTCGACTTGAGATACCACTGTGGATGTATGAGACATCCTCCACACTTAGATGGCAGTCACGTCACCGATCTATTTAGATCAGACCTCCGCCTGTTCGTTGGGTGTGGACCGATCCTCAGGATATCCTGTGTGTATCAAGATAGGATCCGTCAGTTCTGTGTACAGAGCATAGGTAGTCCATATATAATTAGCAGTCTGTTAAATCTGTGGCCACAGTATACTTCGAAGAAGTAAGTTCCGAATGTTATTTAGAGATTGCTAATAGATACGTCGACGAGATAATACCTAAGAGATTTGACGTTTACATCTATATCTTGGGATTATCTGGATACCTGTGACGGAGGGATTATACGTATGCAATGACCTCGACCTGTATGATTCAGCTAGTTTATCCGTGATCGTCATAATCTACGGGTGGATAGATTATGGACATGAAATTGGATTTCGTGACGGATATACCTGAATCTAGAGAGTCTCATAATGAAACATACTCGTAGAGCACTAGAGCAACATTTATGAATAATGATGATTATTTATAAATCGTTTAATCGTTAAACGAAAAAAAATACATGCGAACGGGCCGAACCGTCATTTCCTAATTAATGTGTATTTGTATTTAATATATGATATTATTAAATACACATTAATAAATAGTCAAATAAAGGTATTTGACATATATCATTAATATATGTATTTGAGATATTTAAGGTAAATATAATACATATATTTGATATATTTGTATTTTTAATTAATTATTTAATTGTTAAATGATTAATATAATTAAAATATAAATATATCACCAAATGATAAAGTTAGGAAATGATTATAAGTGTTAATGTTGACTTTAAAGTAAAGGAAATGGTAGTCAAATTGGGGATTTGACTTCTTTGAATATTTTTTTTCTTTATTTTTTTCTTCAAAATTCGGCCATGACCTTAAAATATAAGAGTTATATTTTTTGGTTGCCTTGTTGACTTAATAAATATCTAATAAAGTGTTATTAGGATATTTATGCAAGTTGACTAATTGAATTGAAATGAAAAATGAAATTACAAAACTTGTATTTGCATTAGTGAAATTCGGCCAAGGCATTCTTGTGCAAGTATATATTGTTTTTCATTTCATTTCATTCTTAACCTAGTACACTTTAAAAGAAAACTCCATTAATGGAAGAAACCAAAGAAAGCTTGTGAGAAAGAAAGAAGAAACCAAAGAAAGCTTGGATTTTAGTAAGTTTCTCCAACTTACTATTAGAAAGGAAAATGTTCCTTAGGATCTAGGCTTTAACATATGATGTTCTTAGGTTATTTCTTCTTTATTCTTTGTGTTTGATGATGGAAGTTTTGGTGAAAGTGTAGAGCATGTATGATGAAGGAAGCTTATGGCTATTGTAGTAATAAGTGTTCTTTTAAGGTTTTGGAAACCTTGTTGCTAATCTAGAGTTGTTGACCCACTCTTAGATGACCTAGATTTGATCTTGAGTTGTTTCATTGTGTTGAGACTTTGATTGGATGGAAGAAACATGATTGAAGTATTGGATTTAACCAATTTGGTCTAATTTGTCCAATTTGATGAAATTGAAAAATTAGGGTTCATGACCAATTCCAAATTTGGGGATTTTCATATATGTTGTGTATTTGGAATGTGTATATGATTCATATAAGTTTCATGTGATTGGATTACATCTTGATGTGTTTTGAAGCATGAAATGACAAGGTGCACAATAATGCACTTGAGAGGTGCATTCGGCCATGGGTCCAATTTTTGGGCATTTGGTTGTCTTGGTGTTTTAATGTTTTGAACATTCTAAGTTCATCTTAGAAATTATTTAGAATCATTCAAAATTGATTTGAACAATTTCGAACTAAAATGGACAAAGTACCAAGTATAAGGTAATTCGGTAAATTCACTTAAATATGATTTATATTGAATTTTATTTCATAATTTGATTATTGGATAATTAAATAAATATGTTTATTTAATTAATCCGATAAAAAGTTTTGAAATCGGAAAATTTGATTTTCCCGTGTTTCCACTGCGTTACCGAGATTTCCCCTTAAAACCCCTACAAAATGGTATCATAGCGAGTTTGATTCTAGGCCTCCATAAAATGATTAGCTTGTTTTATTCAATGTTTAATCATATTTTCTTGACTTTATACATGCATGTTATAATCTAATTTGATTAGATTTAGGGTGTATGACACTTAATGGAATATCCCCGCTTAATAAGGTTTTAAGTAACTATATTTTGGAATACTTGTTTCTTGGTCCATCTTTCGTGACTACATCCGAGAACGTGCCTCTGCTGTGAGGATGTAGCCGATAGAGATTTATTTATGCCGGATGTATATTAGATACTAATAAATTCAAGCGAAAGCGGAATCCTGAACGTGCCCTAGCTGTCAGGGTTACGCAAGTAACTTGAGTTTATCATTGATGATTTAACCTTGGTACGTCTCCTTGTGGGCCTGCCTTAGCAGCGACAACGAGAAACGACCAGGACCGGAACCTCGGAGTCACTAGTGAGTGATTGACAATGAGTTGTCTACCTGTGAATATACGTAGGCGAGACCGTGCCTCTGCTGTGAGTCGAAATATATTCATGGGGTCCACTTCCCATTATGAATTCGATTTAATTATTGTATTCTCGTTTTCCGTTGGGGATTACGGTATTATGTAAAATAGTGGGAGACACTGCTATGTTTAAAAATTCCTTAACTTTGGTAGTGTGTATTATTTGGGAAATAGCCGCTTGTTTGTTTTCCTTAATCAATATTAGATAGAATTAAACTTTTAATTCACTGCACACATATTTTGATATGTTATCTGACTTGACTCTTGGTTGCAGTTATTCTAGAATAAGTTCTAGATACTACTAGACTATGATATTATTAGATTGGTCTAAACCATCGGGAACTATTGTTTCGATTTTCTTCAAAAATAAAGATGGTTAATGACTTAGTTTCTAAGTCATGATAGATAATCTAGATAGATATCCCTTTTAGGATATAATACTTTAGAGAGAATAGTTTCTTATGCAGTAAGAATTGACTTGAATTAGTTCATGTCTCGAGATTCTTGACTGGCATTAAGAAAGCCTCCATTAGGTATTTTTTATCTAGTAATGACGTTTCTTAGCTTTAATTACCTTTAGAGGCAATGTGTCCGACACGATTTGCTAATCAATTATTTGCAATTGTTGTGAATAGTTGAATGCAAATAGTAAATCTAAAGAAAGGAGATGTGTATAGTTGTGTATAGAAAATATCGATTTTCACAAATACTACAACTATAGGTATTTGATACCAGATCTCCCGTCTAGTTATTTGAAAATATTAGTTTACGATTGTTTTGATATTTGATATCGGAACTTGCGACTATTGGATAGTTACTTGTTCTTTATAAACAATTGTTATATATTTTAAATATGACTAGTAATGTCATTGACTTAGAGATAAACATTAAGAAAAATTATTCGGTAAAAGTAAATAATTTAGAACGGTGCTTTATGAGTTTAATCACTAAAGCATTAGATGCTTACCCCG
Organism: Zanthoxylum bungeanum; assembly: GCA_019454045.1. Classification (NCBI taxonomy): domain Eukaryota; kingdom Viridiplantae; phylum Streptophyta; class Magnoliopsida; order Sapindales; family Rutaceae; genus Zanthoxylum; species Zanthoxylum bungeanum. Next base: position 21,720 of record SKCR01012964.1, read on the forward strand.
TATGGTAAAGGATGGTTTGATACGAGATCACACCATATATCCTTATCCGTTTAATGAATATTGTATTCAGGAAAGTGATTAAGATCTCGTTTAACCAATGATTGTCATTGGACCACCAAATTTATTTAACTGATACATTGGATATATGTAGTTTTATAAATAATAATTGCTTAAGGTAGTTTTCTTTATTTCGTAACTTAGTTGATGAATTGTCATAACTTAGTTATGAGTTTCTGAAGGAACACATATTGAAAGTCTTAAAAGTATCAAGAACTTTCAATCCGTTCTGATGAAACGTAGATGAACATTTTTGACTTGTTCAAATATATTCAATCTAAAGTATTTTGAAACTTGATCCTTAAAATTCATTATACATGTCTTTGAACTGTTCAAAGATCTTTGATACGATCAAACATTTGAATTTAAAGTAATTAGTTCTAAGGTTATTCAGTGAATATGATTCATATTCAATATTATTCTTCCACGATTCCATCTTGATGAAATTGAGTGGTGGGAGCAATCAGATCTTATATGATTTGATTTGTTTGATATTGAATGTTACCGAATTAGTTTCAATACTCTTAGGGTTATGCTCCAGTAACACTAATTCATCTTTTTAATTAATTTTCCATTAATTTCTACAGTTACATATATGATATGTATAGGTAGAAAATCCGAATCTTGAAAAGTTTAAGATTTGAATGTTTCTTTTATATAATAGTTATATAATGGAAATTACTTACACTTGGAGGTATAAGTAAAAGTTTATCGTTTATTCTGTTTTATAGAATATGTATTCTATTTAATAGAATATCTTTTCTATGATCCTAAGTAATAAAATTATTTTATTACTTGGCGTGTAACATCAGAAGTTAATTATTGTAGAAAAGACTTGACTTATTGAAATCAACTGTGAGAATGATAAATTATAAATGGAACTACGCAATTAATAAGATGAAACAACCCTTATACATCTTCCGTACAAGTCCAAAAGGATAACAGAATCATTCACGAGTATTTGATACTTAATGATTCCGTTGTTTTCTTACTAAAAAAAAATTATCCTATAACTTGTAATGGAAGCGATATTTGATATCGATTCTGGAAGTTCACCATTGAACCATAGATCTAAGATTGTTCATAGCTTACTACGATCAAGTTTTGAACTTGATTACGCTTTCATTATGAATTAGTTCATGATATGTGCTATTTGTTTGCGCAGCGAAAGCAATGTGAGCTTGTTAAAGGTTTGACTTTACAGTATGACAGTGAGAAAAGTTATACTCAGCAGCAATCTATTGTAGATTCTGAGAAAACTTATCTCTAGTCACACTAATTAACAATTAGAGATATATTGTTTAATGTTAATATGAAACTGTACATTTTAACTAAAGAATACAAAGTGGAATTTTTGAATGACTTATTCAGATAAGAAATCAGTTGTGATTTCTTTGTTTGAAGAGTTCATTCTGGAATGGCCCTAGAGTTTGTGTTCTGTTGAGATCGAAGTTTTGTACTAGCTTATAGAGCCTATTGTAGACTCGGATAAGTCTTCCAGAAATATGTGTTTTCTCTATTTTTGATATCGTCAGATTGTCTGATCTTGTCAAAGTATATAGAATACATATGTGATAAAAGGGTTAGTGGGAGCGTACAAATAATTTCTAGTGTTATATATCCTAACAACATTATCATTATTATAGTAATAATGAGATGTTTGTGAGGTAAAAAGGTTTACCTAAGTCTTCTTTACTCCGTGAAAACAGTGGGAGCAGTCTCTGTTATATACGATATAAAGTTTTATATAAGATATAAAACCAAGAGACTTATGAGATACTCCTATTATTCGTACATTAGATGTGATCTAATAAAAGACATTACTAGGCTATCTTTATGACAGTTAGTATAACTGTTGGACAGTTATTGTGTGTCTTATACAAAGTATTCATCTTTCGTAAAGATGATTCCTTTTTTCGAAAGAGATATTGATTAGAATGTCTAATCAATCTTATGTATCATTTGATGATGACATAATAAATACTTTATAATGTGCGATTGTAGATATCGATTTAATCGTAATTGTTACGAGTTATTTTGATATCCTATAGACCATAGGATGGATCTTGAAACATGTTCTTTGTTATCCTTGAGATATTAAGAATGAGTTTCTAATTCATGGAGAATACAGTCTGCAACTATTAAGGTCATATTAGTTTTGAGACTAATTATGACGTTAGACAGTCTACGTCATAAAGAGTCACAAATGATGCAGTGGGAGTGTCACAAAAGATTCTACTATTTAGTGGAATTGGATGCAACTTATGAAGTATTGACTTATGAAGTTGCATAGTGACCTTATAAATTAGAAGTTTTAAATTGGTGTTGTGCTTGCGGTTGTCCGCATAGTATTCTTGGATTCGATCCCCAAATACTTGGACAACTCAGTAGCTATAGCACAATACTGATGTAGCATCAGAGTCATATTTATGTATAATTTAATTCTACAAAATATGAATGATGCTGACTATGGGAAACGATGGAGTTTGTTTGACAAACTCAATATGTCATAGCGGACTTGTTTCGGGTAGCCTACATTTTAAGTACTGGTGAGCTTTTGAGGGCCATGTGCACACGATACACATTGAGATGTGTATATGATACCGCGGATTGGCACTAAATCAAGTGGGAGAAATTGTTGGGGTTGGTGCTCAGAGCGCCAATCCGGACCGTATTTATGTCCGATTCATGAATACGAACATCCCTTTATTCCATAATATTACTTATTTGTGGTTGCACCTCTTGTTTTTATATACGTATTCGATCTGATTGTGATTAGATTGAAACTAAATGTGGTTTAGTGATATGTATATATTAAACAAAGGCCCGATAATATATAATGCAGTACACAGTTACAAAGTTAGTTTGTAATTGACATTGGGAAGTGTCACTGCTATATGTATATTATCAAACATAGTTCTTGGTCAAGATTTGCTAACACAGGTCGGTTAGTCAAATCCGTTGAGACCAGTACATGTCGTATATCGAGACTTGGTACGATGGTTTATCCCAATGAACCATGAGTCTAGGTAGACTCGTATATATGTGTAGGTATTTATAGTGGATAAACACTGAACGACTCACAGAAGATTCTTAATGGATGGTACACCAACGTCAATAAGAATCTTCTCGGGTTGAGTAGCATAGTGGTCCTTCGACTTGAGATACCACTGTGGATGTATGAGACTGATGAGTGGTATTTATATCACTATTTCCCACTCATTTAACTTAATATTTTGAATAGTTTCTTGAGTTTTGTGAACGTTTTGATGTGTTTTATTGTTATTTTGCAGATAAATAAAGTTTGGACAGCACTGGAGGCAATTTGGGGCAAAACCGGACAAAAATGCGTCAACAGGGATATTTCCGTCTTCTGCGCGTCGCGACGCTGGAGCACTGCGCGCCGCGACGCTCAGCGTGTGCCGGTTCTGCTAAAATGCGCCATGGTCAACGGGTCAACAATTTGAAAAGTTTGACTTTACTAAAATGCGCCGTGCCACGTGTCACCATCACATCCGATCTGCTAACGTGCGCCGTGCCACGTGTCAACATCATATGCTGCCGACACTCTGACATGACACGTGTCGCCTCGTCATCAGCCATGTCATCAGTCAACGAGTCAACCTTGCCACGTGTCATGCCACGTCATCAGCCACGTCAGCAAGTCAACCGAGTCAACATGCCACATCAGCCTCAGCCAATCAGAACTTGACACGTGTCGCCATCCCATTGTGCCGACAGTTGTACAGTCAGCCGCCACGCCACGTCAGCGCCACGTCAGCGCCACGTCAGCATGACGTCATCACAATAATTGAGAATTAGCCGCCTTGACACGTGTCAGTTGCACAGTTAGCCGCCTCGCTACGTGTCGCCGTCTCATTGTGCCACGTCGACAAATCCAGCGTCGCGACGCTGAGATCCTTGGCGTCGCGACTCCCGAACAGTGACAAAAAATTCTATAAATAGGCCGCGAATTTTCATAATTCAATGTACCTTTCTCTCTCTTGATTTCTCTCTCTAGAGAGAGTTTCTCTCTCTAGAATTTTTATTTTTATTTTTTTAGTTTTTTTTTTATTTTTAGTTTTGTAAATAATTTAATTACATTTTGTAATAGTAATTTAATTTTTAATTTTTACTTTTTACAGTTTTTACTATTCACCATGTTGAAGTAACTTTTTCAGCTAGGGTGAAAGGTAATTCTTTTATTGTTACTATTTAGATTAATCTCCCTTAAAAATAATATATTCACTATTTAAAATATTGACTTAATAAGGAATACCGCTATATTGGTCGGTTGGTAATTTAATTTTAATCTGTTTTAAACCTGACTAATCCAGGATACCGCCAGACTGGTCGGTTGGTAAATTTATTTTTGGTTCCGCCTTAATGGCTGGTTGGACTTAATTTGACTTAATCAGGATACCGCCAGACTGGTCGGTTGGTAAATTTAACACAAGTTTATATATTATTTTATGGGAGATATCTAAATTAGTAGTAGTAAAAGTAATTCCTTTTACCTTAGCATTTTATTTTATTTTATTTTACTTTTCAGTATTTTTATTTTATATATTTTATTTTTATAGTCCTAGTTATGTGTTAATTAATTAGGGGTTGTGATAACTTTTAATATCACCGGTTTATAAGGGATTATTTTATAGTTTGGGTAATTTAAAGGTTTATTTATTAAATCTTAAGCTTAATGCTTCTTGTTGTCTGATCACCAATAAGATTGATATGGTAAATCTAAAATGAACTAGACATAGGGATTTTAGGTTTCAGCCTTAGACTTAATAGCCCACGATCTTCCTTGAGGATAGATAACCCTTTAATAGATTTCCTTACAGGATAGGAATATACCTGTCGGGCGGGGGTAATCATAATTGGAACTTAGACTTAATGAATCCAGGTAATGTGGTTGACATAGGAATATGGTTCAATTGGGTTATACTGGGTATTTGTAGTTGACCATCGGAAGAGGCTTTTACATAATTTAGTGTTCCAGGTTAGTAAACTGATTATTACACAAACATAAAATAATCACTTCATCTTTTAAATGATATTAAAAGAATTCACAACCTTAATCTTTTATCTTTTATTTTTAGTAATTTCTTTTATCTTTTTATTTATTTATTTTGTAAAATCTTCAATCAACCAAATCAATCAAGCAATCAATTCCATTCTCCCTTTTAATTAGATATTTATAGTGGTGAGTATTCCCGCCTGTCACGCGGGTGACCCGGGTTCGATCCCCGGCAACGGCGCCAAAACTTGACCGGCGTAAACACACACGTATAACGCAAGCGCACGTATCGTTCAAGTAGTATAAAAATATCGATCCCACGAGGACTTAATTCCTACTGTTGTTATTAATTGTTGAATCTATTTATTTACAGATATCTAATTAAATGAAGAAGAGAATGATTGTTTGATTGGTTGAAAGTGGTTTTACAAAATAAATAAATAAATAAAAAGACAAAAGAAAATACTAAGGAAAATAAAAGATAAAAAGATATAAGGTTGTGAATTCTTTTAATATCATTTAAAAGATGAAGTGATTATTTTATGTTTGTGTAATAAATCAGTTTACTAACCTGGAACACTAAATTATGTAAAAGCCTCTTCCGATGGTCAACTACAAATACCCAGTATAACCCAATTGAACCATATTCCTATGTCAACCACATTACCTGGATTCATTAAGTCTAAGTTCCAATTATGATTACCCCCGCCCGACAGGTATATTCCTATCCTGTAAGGAAATCTATTAAAGGGTTATCTATCCTCAAGGAAGATCGTGGGCTATTAAGTCTAAGGCTGAAACCTAAAATCCCTATGTCTAGTTCATTTTAGATTTACCATATCAATCTTATTGGTGATCAGACAACAAGAAGCATTAAGCTTAAGACTTAATAAATAAACCTGTAAATTACCCAACTATAAAATAATCCCTTATAAACCGGTGATATTAAAAGTCATCACAACCCCTAATTAATTAAAACATAACTAGGACTATAAAAAATAAATACATAAAATAAAAATACTGAAAAGTAAAATAAAATAAAATAAAATGCTAAGGTAAAAGGAATTACTTTTACTACTACTAATTTAGATATCTCCCATAAAATAATATATAAACTTGTGATAAATTTACCAACCGACCAGTCTGGCGGTATCCTGATTAAGTCAAATTAAGTCCAACCAGCCATTAAGGCGGAACCAAAAATAAATTTACCAACCGACCAGTCTGGCGGTATCCTTGATTAGTCAGGTTTAAACTAGATTAAAATTACATTACCAACCGACCAATATAGCGGTATTCCTTATTAAGTCAATATTTTAATTAGTTAATATATTATTTTTAAGGGAGATTAATCTAAATAGCAATAGTAGAAGAATTACCTTTCACCCTAGCTGAAAAAGTTACTTCAACATGGTGAATAGTAAAAACTATAAAAAGTAAAAATTAAATTACTATTACAAAATGTAATTAAATTATTTACAAAACTAAAAATAAAAAAAACTAAAAAAATAAAAATAAAAATTCTAGAGAGAGAAACTCTCTCTAGAGAGAGAAATTAAGAGAGAGAAAGGTGTTTGAAAAATGAAAATTCGCGGCCTATTTATAGCAAAACAAAATTCACTGTTTGGGAACTGTGCGCGCGTCGCGACGCTAAGGCGTTGCGCGTCGCGACGCTCAAATGTCGACGTGGCACAATGAGACGGCGACACGTAGCGAGGCGGCTAACTGTGCAACTGACACGTGTCAAGGCGGCTAATTCTCAATTATTGTGATGACGTCATTGATGACGTGGCGCTGACGTGTCAAATTCTGATTGGCTGAGGCTGACGTGGCATGTTGACTCGGTTGACTTGCTGACGTGTCTGATGACGTGGCATGACACGTGGCAAGGTTGACTCGTTGACTGATGACATGGCTGATGACGAGGCGACACGTGTCAAGTCAGAGTGTCGGCAGCATATGATGTTGACACGTGGCACGGCGCACGTTAGCAGATCGGATGTGATGGTGACACGTGGCACGGCGCATTTTAGCAAAGTCAAACTTTTCAAATTGTTGACCCGTTGACCATGGCGCATTTTAGCAGAACCGGCACACGCTGGGCGTCGCGGCGCGCAGTGTTCCTGCGTCGCGACTCGCAAGAGACGAAAATATCCCTGTTGACGCATTTTTGTCCGGTTTTGCCCCAAATTGCCTCCAGTGCTGTCCAAACTTTATTTATCTGCAAAATAACAATAAAACACATCAAAACGTTCATAAAACTCGAGAAACAATACAAAATATTAAGTTAAATGAGTGGGAAATAGTGATATAAATATCACTCATCACACCCCCAAACCTAACATTTTGCTAGTCCTCGAGCAAAATACAGAATAAAATAACATAACAAAATTTAACTAAGCCACTTTCGTAGGGATCACGGTTGCATTTAGCATATGCAACAAGCCTTTAAACCCCTAGGTGTCCCTAGTGGACGAGTGTAGTCTCGTGAGGGCTTACAGCAATGATACCCACAAACATTTTACAAAAGTAAAAAGGTATTAAAACTAATGCACACAAAAGCAAAAAGACAAGCGAAAAGAGAATAAAGAAAGTTAGTGACTAATCAGGTGAAAATTCTACTCAAAGTTACTATTTGTTTTGTTTCTTTCTAAATTACCGAATAAGTAAATTCTCCGATTGTTTTTACCATTCTCCATATACACAGCCAACAAAATATTAATCATTTCATTTTTGCCCACAACAGTCATAAGTGCAGTTGATAAGAGAGTAATATTTTTGTCCTAAAGTTCTATCAGATTTCACACCTTTTTGTAGCAATGGAATAATTTTTCTGATTTTTCTGATTTTTTCCTTTGATTTTTTTCTATTTTTTATTTATATACAATACCTTCCGTCTATGTAGCGAGCTTTGGGTCGGTGGCTCCCAAACCAGTTGGCTTTAGGGCACCAGGTGTTAAGACACCCCTACGAACTTAATTACTCAGACTTCAGATATGAAAATATTTTTGCAGCATCTTCGATCCATGTAACGAGCTTTGGGCCAATGACTCCCAAACCAGTTGGTTTTAGGGCACTAGGTGTTAAAATACCCTTACAGACTTAATAACTCGGATCTCGGACGTTTTTTTTTTTTTTTTTTTTTTTTTTTTTTTTTTTTACTCCATCACTATTTAGAGATGCTTCCTCCAATTAAACTATAGCACTGAATATTACAAACTTTTCAATTTTAGCTCATGACTGTATGTTCCATGTAAGTTCATAATACCTGTCAACTGAACATAAGAAGATTCATTTTAGTTAGTTTTAAGGAGAATTCACAAATTAAATAATTCAAAAGGAAATAAACAAAAATTAACTTATTTCGAAATAGGTTTGAGATACGTCTCAGGAGTGGAAATTCCTTACTCGGCTATCTTTTACCAATTCCACCTTTTTAGTCAAAATAAAAACACAAAAATGCAAAATATTTTTGTAATTTTTGAAAATTTTTCATTTTTTTGTATTTTTTTTTTCGAAAAATTTGGGACTAAAAATAAAAAAAACATACTACTAAAAACAAGGTACTAATCAACTAAATCCCTCCCCCAAACCTAAATGAGACATTGTCCCCAATGTCTTAAACAGTAGAAGAAGAGTTAGAAGGTAATACCTGATCAGCTGAAATTTTACAGGAAAAATTACCGATTAAGATTTATGTCCAAATTACGATTCTTACCACAATTGCTATTTGACCATTTTTCATTAAAAATTTTTGGCAGAATCACTTCTAAAATCTCAAAATTTCCCCAAAATTTACCTTAAAAAATTATCACCAATCAAATCCCAACTTTGGTATTTTTCAGAAAAATCCGACAGAGTCTCCCCTGAATTTTTGATTATCCAATACAACCTAAATCTACCAAATGCCACAAACAAACACCAAATATCAAACTCAATTTCTTCGCCCCCAATTCTACCAAATTCCATCGATCTGGCAATTTCTAAACTCAGAATTCAGCCAGTTATTCACCGCTAAACTTCCCAATTCACAATCCTCCAATTTCAACAAAATCAACCACAAACTCATTCAATTTTTTGATTATCCCCCTTTTACTGCCAAAATTTTAACACCTGTAACATTCAATTTCAAAATTAACCACACAAATTATCCACAAAAATCAGATCTGATTATGGAAGGTTTTGATCGTGGGTTTGGTGACTGTCTTGGTGATTCACGGTGTGGGTATCTCGGCTTTGGCCGGTTTTGGCAGTGGCGTGGCTGGTGGATCTCGGCTCGGCAGTGATGAAGATACACGGCAGTGGCTTGGTGGATTCGGTTTTGACTCGGCGAAGGTTGGGCTCGGTCACGGTGATGAAGGTAGTGGCTCGCGGGTGGTGGGCTGGTTCTAAGTGAGCTTGATGGATCTTGGTGATAGGCTCGGCCATGGTGGGTTTCTGGTTTTTGGGTAGATCTCGGCTGTGGCGAAGGTGATGGTCAACAATGGAGGTTCACGGTTTGTGCGTGATGTGTCTTGGCTGGAGAAGGCTCGGCGAGGAAGTGTTTGGTGGCTCGCGATGGTTTGTTCTTGTTGCGGTTGTGGTCAGTTTGGATCTCGGTTTGATGATGGCTGATGGATCTTGGTTTTGTTTGTTCTCGGTGAGTGGTTGCGGTTTGGGCGATGAGGGCTAGGAGTGGCGGGTTTCGGCTAGGGTTTCTGGTTGGCCGGCTCGGTGATTGTGTTTTGAGGAAGAAGAAGAAGTGAAAAGTGAAAGGAGATGCTGGCCAGTGCCCTGCTTATGTCTCTGATTTCGAGTCAGCGTCGCGACGCTGAATATTTTTTTTTTTTTTTTTTTTTTTTTTTTTTTTTTTTGGCAAAACCATGTCTTGCGACAGATAAATCCATAAGACTTCTTACTCGGCCGTTTTTCTGTCGACGTCTCTTAACTACTTTGTATCTTCGTGATTTTGTCAAATTTTTATTTTGTAAAAATCCCGCTTGTACTGCCTTGCTTTGTCCTGATAAATTCCATTTTAATTTTTCCTGCAAAACTCACACACAATTAAAAAGTTCACACAAAAAAAAAAAATAATAATAAATAAATAAATAAATTACAACCAATTGCATGGGTTGCCTCCCTGCTAGCGCTGAATTTTTCGTCTTCAGCCAGACGTGACTGAAATTTATCTGTTAAGGAGGTTTCAATGTTGTTTTGGATGTCCGATTAAAGACAACCCCGTGAGCGTTGCTTTTGAAGGGTCTCTTCCAACGGTAAAGTGGCAAAAAGAATTTTGTCTTTTTCAGTGCTTGTGCCACCTTTTTAACTTTTGTTGCTCCAGTAGTACCTGAAAAGAAAGAAAGAAAATTAGGAGGTCTCGTATGGTGTTTGACTTGGAATGGATGTTCCATTCTGTCAAGCTTCTGGGTGATATCTTTGATTTGTACTCCCCAATACAGCGATGTTTTTCCTGAATGCTCTGGATCTTTATTAAGTTCTGACAGTTGCTCCTCTATTTGCTCTGTTTCTAGCTCCACATTTTCTTCACAGATGTATTTTAAAATTTCTGTATTTAGTTCTTCATCTGTCATCTGTGAAATACATGTTTCAAAATTTTCAACCTGAAAAGAAATGTTAGATTTTAGGTCTTCATCCTCTGATCTGGTTGAAATGATTAGCTCAGGTAGATCTTCATCAAACATTTGTGCAATGGAATCTCCAAGATCTTCATTTTGAGGATACAGAATTCCATCCTCAACTTTTGATGCAGTTGGTAGAATTATTTCAGCTTCATCCTCGTCAGAATCTGAATAATAGAAATCAAATCGAGACTTTGCCGGTTCAAGTTCCTGAACTGATACCTCTGGTTGTTGATACTGCTCAGCCTCCTCCTCTGTTGACGTGTCATTGTGAAATGATTGGTACTCGAAGGCTTCATCAGTGTCATCTGGAACTGGATCTTGAAGTATATAGTTCTGGTTTTCTGTGAATTGTCTGATCTGATTTGTCATTCTCTGTATGGATTCTGTTTGACTCTGAATTTGTGCATCAAATTGAACTGTCTGTTCTTTGAACATGTGAATCAATTGATCTTCCTCTGATGATTCTGGTTCTTGGTTTGATAAGGATCGAAGGAAGATGGTGGATAAGATGGAAAATGTGCTTCTGTGAAATGTGATGGTTCTTCGTACCATGAAGGATCTTGATAATTCTGCCACCCTGGATGGTAGTTGTATTCGCAATAATCGCTTGGGTGGTCACCATTACATATGTCACATCTCCATATTGAGTTCTGTTGAGCAAATGTAGTATTGCTTGGTTCTGGCATCCAGTGATAATCATTGGGCTCGACAACAGGCCTCAGAAAACCGGACTGTTGCTCCCAGATTTGGGGTGTATCTTCTTGTAAAGCACGTAATCTTTCAATCTCCCAGTAATGTTCCATTTTAAGTCACCTGAAATCAAAAGAAAGAAATAAAAACTACAGAAAAAATAAAAAAAGAAATTAGATACAAGTAAATTAGATAGCTTCAAAATTAACAACTCAAGAATATAAGTCCCCGGCAACGGCGCCAAAACTTAACCGGCGTAAACACACACGTATAACGCAAGCGCACGTATCGTTCAAGTAGTATAAAAATATCGATCCCACGAGGACTTAATTCCTACTGTTGTTATTAATTGTTGAATCTATTTATTTACAGATATCTAATTAAATGAAGAAGAGAATGATTGTTTGATTGGTTTGAAAGTGGTTTTACAAAATAAATAAATAAATAAAAAGACAAAAGAAAATACTAAGGAAAATAAAGATAAAAAGATATAAGGTTGTGAATTCTTTTAATATCATTTAAAAGATGAAGTGATTATTTTATGTTTGTGTAATAAATCAGTTTACTAACCTGGAACACTAAATTATGTAAAAGCCTCTTCCGATGGTCAACTACAAATACCCAGTATAACCCAATTGAACCATATTCCTATGTCAACCACATTACCTGGATTCATTAAGTCTAAGTTCCAATTAATGATTACCACCCCGCCCGACAGGTATATTCCTATCCTGTAAGGAATCTATTAAAGGGTTATCTATCCTCAAGGAAGATCGTGAGCTATTAAGTCTAAGGCTGAAACCTAAAATCCCTATGTCCTAGTTCATTTTAGATTTACCATATCAATCTTATTGGTGATCAGACAACAAGAAGCATTAAGCTTAAGACTTAATAAATAAACTGTAATTACCCACTAAAAATAATCCCTATAAACCGGTGATATTAAAGTCATCACAACCCCTAATTAATTAAAACATAACTAGGACTATAAAAAATAAATACATAAAATAAAAATACTGAAAAGTAAATAAAATAAAATAAAATGCTAGGTAAAAGGAATTACTTTTACTACTACTAATTTAGATATCTCCCATAAAATAATATATAAACTTGTGATAAATTTACCACCGACCAGTCTGGCGGTATCCTGATTAAGTCAAATTAAGTCCAACCAGCCATTAAGGCGGAACCAAAAATAAATTTACCAACCGACCAGTCTGGCGGTATCCTTGATTAGTCAGGTTTAAACTAGATTAAAATTACATTACCAACCGACCAATATAGCGGTATTCCTTATTAAGTCAATATTTTTAATTAGTTAATATATTATTTTTAAGGGAGATTAATCTAATAGCAATAGTAGAAGAATTACCTTTCACCCTAGCTGAAAAAGTTACTTCAACATGGTGAATAGTAAAACTATAAAAAGTAAAAATTAAATTACTATTACAAATGTAATTAAATTATTTACAAAACTAAAAAAAAAAAACTAAAAATAAAAATAAAATTCTAGAGAGAGAAACTCTCTCTAGAGAGAGAAATTAAGAGAGAGAAAGGTGTTTGAAAAATGAAAATTCGCGGCCTATTTATAGCAAAACAAAATTCACTGTTTGGGAACTGTGCGCGCGTCGCGACGCTAAGGCGTTGCGCGTCGCGACGCTCAAATGTCGACGTGGCACAATGAGACGGCGACACGTAGCGAGGCGGCTAACTGTGCAACTGACACGTGTCAAGGCGGCTAATTCTCAATTATTGTGATGACGTCATTGATGACGTGGCGCTGACGTGGCGAGGCGGCTGACTGTTGACTTGTCGGCACAATAGGATTGTGACACGTGGCGACACGTGTCAAATTCTGATTGGCTGAGGCTGACGTGGCATGTTGACTCGGTTGACTTGCTGACGTGTCTGATGACGTGGCATGACACGTGGCAAGGTTGACTCGTTGACTGATGACATGGCTGATGACGAGGCGACACGTGTCAAGTCAGAGTGTCGGCAGCATATGATGTTGACACGTGGCACGGCGCACGTTAGCAGATCGGATGTGATGGTGACACGTGGCACGGCGCATTTTAGCAAAGTCAAACTTTTCAAATTGTTGACCCGTTGACCATGGCGCATTTTAGCAGAACCGGCACACGCTGGGCGTCGCGCGCGCAGTGCTCCTGCGTCGCGACGCGCAGAAGACCAAAATATCCCTTTGACGCATTTTTGTCCGGTTTGCCCCAAATTGCCTCCAGTGCTGTCCAAACTTTATTTATCTGCAAAATAACATAAAACATTCAAAACGTTCATAAAACTCGAGAAACATACAAAATATTAAGTTAAATGAGTGGGAAAATAGTGATATAAATATCACTCATCACAACCAAATCAATCGTTCAAGTAGTATAAAAATATCGATCCCACGAGGACTTAATTTCTACTGTTGTATTAATTATTGAATCTATTATTTACAAATATCTAATTAAAGGGAGAATAGAATTGATTGCTTGATTGATTTGGTTGATTGAAGATTTTACAAAATAAATAAATAAAAGAGAAAAGAAAATACTAAGGAAATAAAAGATAAAAAGGATAAGTCAAATAGTAAAGTCAAACTTTTCAATTGTTACCCGTGACCATGGCGCATTTTAGCAGAACCGGCACACGCTGAGCGTCGCGCGCGCAGTGTTCCAGCGTCGCGACGCGCAGAAGACGGAAATATCCCTGTTGACGCATTTTTTGTCCCGGTTTTGCCCCAATTGCCTCCAGTGCTGTCCAAACTTTATTTATCTGCAAAATAACAATAAAACACACATCAAAACGTTCACAAAACTCAAGAAACTATTCAAAATATTAAGTTAAATGAGTGGGAAATAGTGATATAATACCACTCATCACACCCCAAACCTAACATTTTGCTAGTCCCTCGAGCAAATACAAAAATAAAATAACATAACAAAATTTAACTAAGCCATTTTCGTAGGGATCACGGTTACATTTAGCATATGCAACAAGCCTTTAAACCTCTAGGTTCCCTAGTGGACGAGTGTAGTCTCGTGAGGGTTTACAGCAATGATACCCACAAACATTTTACAAAAGTAAAAAGGGTATTAAAACTAATGCACACAAAAGCAAAAGACAAGCGAAAAGAGAATAAGAAAGAAAGTGACTAATCAGGTGAAAAATCTACTCCAAGTTACTAGTTGTTTTGTTTCTTCTAAATTACCGAATAAGTAAATTCTCCGATTGTTTTTACCATTCTCCATATACACAGCCAACAAAATATTAATCATTTCATTTTTGCCCACAACAGTCATAAGTGCAGTTGATAAAGAGTAATATTTTTGTCCTAAGTTCTATCAGATTTCACACCTTTTTTTGTAGCAATGGAATAATTTTTCTGATTTTTCTGATTTTTTCCTTTGATTTTTTTCTATTTTTTATTTATATACAATACCTTCCATTTTTTTTTTTTTTTTTTTTTTTTTTTTTTTTTTTGGCAAAACCATGTCTTGTGACGGATAAATCCATAGGGACGCCTCTTAAGAAGTGTCTTTTTACTCGGCCGTCTCCTGGATCAACTTTGTATCTTCGTGATTTTGTCAAATTTTTATTTTGAAAATCCCGCTTGTACTGGCTTGCTTTGTCCTGATAAATTCCGTTTTTTATTTTTCCTGCAAACTCACACACAAATTAAAAAGTTCAACAAAAAAAAATATAAATAAATAAATAAATAAATTACAAAAAATTGCATGGGTTGCCTCCCTGCTAGCGCTAAATTTTTCGTCTTCAGCCAGACGTGACTGAAATTTATCTGTTAAGGAGGTTTCAGTGTCGTTTTGGATGTCCGATTAAAGACAATCCCGTGAGCGTTGCTTTTAAAGGGTCTCTTCCAACGGTAAAGTGGCAAAAATAGTTTTGTCTCATTCAGTGCTCGTGCCACCTTTTTAACTTTTGTTGCTCCAGTAGTACCTGAAAAGAAAGAAATAAAGAGATCATCAAATGGTTGGATGCTGGTATCATTTACCCCATCTCAGACAGCACTTGGGTAAGTCCTATGCAATGTGTACCAAAGAAAGGAGGAATTACTGTTGTCACCAATGAAAAGAACGAGCTAATTCCAACAAGAACGGTGACTGGATGGAGAGTATGTATGGATTACAGGAAGCTTAACAAAGCCACGAGAAAGGACCATTTTCCATTGCCATTCATTGACCAGATGTTAGACAAACTGGCAGGACATGAGTTTTATTGTTTTCTTGATGGATATTCAGGTTACAATCAGATTGCCATCGCACCAGAAGACCAGGAGAAAACTACTTTTACATGTCCCTATGGTACTTTTGCTTTCCGCAGGATGCCATTTGGATTATGTAATGCCCCTGCCACTTTTCAACGTTGCATGATGGCCATTTTCTCAGACATGCTGGAGCAGAGTATGGAGGTTTTTATGGATGATTTTTCTGTGTTTGGAGATCTTTTGATCATTGTTTGTTAAATTTGGAACAGGTATTACAAAGGTGCGAAGATACAAACTTGGTACTCAATTGGGAGAAATGCCATTTCATGGTACAAGAAGGCATTGTTCTTGGACACCGTATTTCACAAAAGGGAATCGAGGTAGACAAAGCAAAAATCGAGACAATTGAGAAACTACCTCCACCAACAACTGTAAAAGGGATTCGGAGTTTTCTTGGACATGCAGGTTTTTACAGGAGATTCATCAAAGACTTTTCCAAGATTGCCAAACCTCTTTGCAATCTTCTGGAAAAGGATGTGCCTTTCAACTTCACCAAAGAATGCCAGGAAGCTTTTGAGATTTTAAAACAAAAGCTGATTTCTGCCCCCATTATTGTAGCACCAGATTGGACCCTTCCATTTGAGGTAATGTGTGATGCTAGTGATTTTGCTGTAGGTGCAGTTTTGGGACAACGCAAAGCAAAGATTTTCCACACCATTTACTACTCCAGCAGAACTCTGAATGAAGCTCAACTCAACTACACAACCACTGAAAAGGAGTTGCTAGCAGTTGTGTACGCTTTTGACAAATTTCGCTCCTATCTGCTGGGTCCCAAAGTGGTGGTCTACACAGATCATTCAGCAATCAAATATCTGATCACAAAGAAAGATGCCAAACCTAGATTGATCCGTTGGATACTTCTTTTACAAGAATTCGACGTAGAGATCGAGACAGGAAAGGAACAGAAAACCAGGTGGCAGATCACTTATCGAGGCTCGAGAATGGAAAAAACAGCTGATAAAGAACTAATAATCAAAGAAACTTTTCCAGATGAACAATTATTTTCCATAAAACAACAGGAAGTCCCTTGGTATGCTGACTATGTTAATTATATTGTATCAGGAAAATGGCCGTTGGAATGGACAACTCAACAACGGAAGAAGTTCTTCAAAGAAGTCAAGCACTATGTCTGGGATGAACCGTACCTGTTTAAACGTTGTGCTGATCAATTACTGAGACGGTGTGTTCCACAGGAGGAAGTCAACAGTGTTTTGCAACACTGTCATTCATCACCATACGGCGGACACTTCAGTGGAAACAAAACTGCAGCCAAAGTCCTTCAATCAGGTTTGTTCTGGCCCACACTTTTTAAAGATGCTTATCTTTTTGCTTTTCAATGTGACAGGTGCCAGAGAACAGGAAATATTTCAAGAAGAAACGAAGGACCATTGCAAAATATTCTGGAAGTGGAGATATTCGATGTTTGGGGTATTGATTTCATGGGACCATTTGTTCCATCATTTGGAAACATGTACATTCTGGTTGCTGTAGACTACGTCTCCAAATGGGTTGAAGCAATTGCACTGCCATCCAATGATTCCAAAGTGGTGATCAAATTCCTGAAAAAGAACATTTTCACTCGGTTTGGAACACCTCGGGCAATTATCAGCGATGGTGGCTCACATTTCTGCAACAGATATTTTGATGCACTTCTATCCAAATATGGAGTTACTCACAAAGTTGCCACAGCTTACCATCCACAGTCAAATGGACAGGTTGAAGTTTCAAACAGGGAGATCAAAAGAATCCTAGAAAGAACCGTTGGATCAACAAGGAGGGACTGGTCTACAAAACTGGATGATTCTTTATGGGCCTACAGAACAGCTTACAAGACACCCATTGGTATGTCCCCATATCGATTGGTGTTTGGAAAAGCATGCCATCTGCCAGTTGAACTTGAACACAAGGCGTACTGGGCACTGAAGAAACTGAATCTTGATTCACAAGCTGCAGGAGAGAAAAGACTTCACCAACTCAATGAATTGGAGGAATTTCGCCTACAGTCTTATGAGAATGCCAAATTATACAAAGAAAAGACCAAAAAATGGCATGACCGAAAAATAGTGCACAGACAGTTGGAACCAAGGCAGCAGGTGTTGTTGTACAACTCGAGGTTAAAACTTTTCCCTGGAAAGTTAAAATCTAGATGGTCCGGACCATTTGTGATCACTCAGATTTTACCATATGGAGCTGTTGAGTTACTGGATCCTAATACCAACAACACATTCAAAGTTAACAGTCAGCGTGTCAAGCACTACTGGGGAGAATCATTTGAGCGACAAAAAGAAAGTGTCACACTTTCAGATCCAGCATAAACGTTCGAAAAGTCACGTCTAGCTGACGACAATTAAACTTAGCGCTCGCAGGGAGGCAACCCATGCAATTTTTGTATATATTGTGATTTGGTGTGATTTAATTTTGTGTGTTTAGTTTTGCAGATTAAGTCATTTCAAGATGGAAGAAGCTCTCTCAAATCTTCACAAGCAATTTCCTTCTCTCCCTCAAAAATCTCTGATGAAAGTCTACAAAGCTCGCTTGGAACGGATGAGACTACTGACAATACATGGTGTGCCCAATGACATTCGTTGGGTAATTGAAGCACGAGTCCGATTGGCAGGTGAATCCTCTGATTCTTTTATTTCACATCTGCCTGGTTTTGGAAGAAGCACCTATGCAAAGAAACGAAGAGCTAAGCAAATGGGTGTTTGTTACAAATGTGCACGTTGGAATTGCAATACTCGTTGTCGTTCTTTAGGAATGGTGTCTGTTAATCGCGAAGACAAAATTAAATTCATTAGGAATGGCTTGAGTAAGGAGTCTTTAGATGATATATCTTCGACTCTTGAGACGCATCCCAGTGGATATGTTCACATAGACTTTCGCAGATTACATACACAATATCAAAAAGAAAGACAACAATTAAGTCTTGGGAATCTGACTCAAAAAGACCCTGTTTGCCAATTTATAAGAAAATTGGATGGGAAGCTTGTCCCTGACACATAGATGTCAATCAAGCCGTTACTTTTCTTGTACATATTATATCTCTTTGTCTTTTCCTAATAATATTGATTTGTTTTGTGATTTTCTTTTCTCCGACAGGATCCAGATTCTTTGACTATCACGATCTTTTGTACTATTATTAATCGTCTTTTGGAAGATACTTGTGCTATTTTTACTAACCCATTTTCAGGTATTATAAATTCAACTCATCATTGTACCTTTGAAGTCATCCAGAGTTGAGAAAAAAAAAATACATAGAAAAATGGAAGCCACCTCAAGAAGACGAGTTGAAAACATTTGTGTGTTTTGCGGTAGTAGTGTTGGTACTAAACCACAATACATAGAAGCGGCACAGGAGTTGGGTCGAGTATTAGCTGCAAGGAATATGCACTTAATATATGGCGGAGGAAATCTTGGATTAATGGGGATCGTTTCAAAGGCCGTACAGGAAGGAGGCAGTCATGTTTTGGGAATCATCCCAAAACCCTTGGCTGAGGCAAATCTTATTGAATCAACAAACGGAGAGGAACTAATCGTGCCAGGTATGTCTGAACGTTGGTAGAAATGATTAACCGTGCTGATGCTTTTATTGCTTTGCCAGGTGGCTTGGGTACATTGGAGGAAATTTTTATTGTACTATCTTGGGCGAACCTGAACATACACCAGAAACCTCTTGGACTACTCAACGTTGATGGATTTTATGATTTTCTTTGTGTGTTTCTTGATGATGCTCGGAGAAATGGATTCATTTCAAAACCTATGAAAGAACTCCTCTTCACTGCCAGACTTGCTCCAGATCTAATTGACCAACTCATAGCCTATGAACCACAAATTGACCCTATCATTTCAAAGATAAATTGGTCTGGGGACGATCGTGGTAAGAGACGTCGGGTTAATCTGGATCTTAACCTTTAATTTCCTGTAGAATTTCAGTTAACCAGGTATTATCTTCTAACTCTTCTTCTACTGTTTAAGACATTGGGGACAATGTCTCATTTAGGTTGGGGGAGGGGAGGGATTTTAGTTTGTATGTTGTTTTTATTTTTAGTCCAAAATTTTTCGAAAAATACAAAAAAATTGAAAAATTTTCAAAAATTACAAAAATATTTTGCATTTTTGTGTTTTTATTTTGACTAAAAAGGTGGAATTGGTAAGAGATAGCCGAGTAAGGAATTTCCGCTCCTGAGACGTATCTCAAACCTATTTCGAAACAAGTTATTTTTGTTTATTTCATTTTGAATTATTTAATTTGTGAATTCTCCTTAAAACTGACTAAAATGAATCTTCATATGTTCAGTTGACAGGTATTATGAACTTACATGGAACATACGGACATGAGCTAAAATTGAAAAGTTTGTAATATTCAGTGCTATAGTTTAATTGGAGGAAGCATCTCTAAATAGTGATGGAAAAAAAAAAAAAAAAAAAAAAAAAAAAAAAAAACGTCCGAGATCCGAGTTATTAAGTCTGTAAGGGTATTTTAATACCTAGTGCCCTAAAACCAACTGGTTTGGGAGTCATTGGCCCAAAGCTCGTTACATGGATCGAAGATGCTGCAAAAATAAATATATATATCTGAAGTCTGAGTAATTAAGTTCGTAGGGGTGTCTTAACACCTGGTGCCCTAAAGCCAACTGGTTTGGGAGCCACCGACCCAAAGCTCGCTACATAGACGGAAGGTATTGTATAAAAATAAAAAATAGAGAAAAAATCAAAGAAAAAAACAGAAAAATCAGAAAAATTATTCCATTGCTACAAAAAAGGTGTGAAATCTGATAGAACTTTAGGACAAAAATATTACTCTCTTATCAACTGCACTTATGACTGTTGTGGGCAAAAATGAGTTGATTAATATTTTGTTGGCTGTGTATATGGAGAATGGTAAAAATAATCGGAGAATTTACTTATTCGGTAATTTAGAAAGAAACAAAACAACTAGTAACTTGGAGTAGAATTTTCACCTGATTAGTCACTAACTTTCTTTATTCTCTTTTCGCTTGTCTTTTTGCTTTTGTGTGCATTAGTTTTAATACATTTTTACTTTTGTAAAATGTTTGTGGGTATCATTGCTGTAAACCCTCACGAGACTACACTCGTCCACTAGGGACACCTAGGGGTTTAAAGGCTTGTTGCATATGCTAAATGCAACCGTGATCCCTACGAAAGTGGCTTAGTTAAATTTTGTTATGTTATTTTATTTTGTATTTTGCTCGAGGACTAGCAAAATGTTAGGTTTGGGGTGTGATGAGTGGTATTTATATCACTATTTCCCACTCATTTAACTTAATATTTTGTATAGTTTCTTGAGTTTTATGAACGTTTTGATGTGTTTTATTGTTATCTTGCAGATAAATAAAGTTTGGACAGCACTGGAGGCAATTTGGGGCAAAACCGGACAAAAATGCGTCAACAGGGATATTTTGGTCTTCTTCGCGTCGCGACGCTGAAGCACAGCGCGCCGCGACGCCCAGCGTGTGCCGATTCTGCTAAAATGCGCCATGGTCAACGGGTCAACAATTTGAAAAGTTTGACTTTGCTAAAATGCGCCGTGCCACGTGTCACCATCACATCCGATCAGCTAACGTGCGCCGTGCCACGTGTCATCATCATATGCTGCCGACACTCAGACTTGACACGTGTCGCCTCGTCATCAGCCATGTCATCGGTCAACGAGTCAACCATGCCACGTGTCATGCCACGTCATCAGACACGTCAGCAAGTCAACCGAGTCAACATGCCACGTCAGCCTCAGCCAATCAGAATTTGACACGTGTCGCCACGTGTCGCCATCCCATTGTGCCGACAAATGCAACAGCCGCCTACGCCACGTCAGCGCCACGTCATCGCCACGTCATCAATGACGTCATCACAATAATTGAGAATTAGCCGCCTTGACACGTGTCAGTTGTACAGTCAGCCGCCTTGCCACGTGTCGCCGTCTCATTGTGCCACGTCGACAAACTAGCGTCGCGACCGCAACGCCTTAGCGTCGCGACGCGGCACAGTGACCAAACAGTGAATTTATTTTACTATAAATAGAGGCCGAATTTTCAGTTTTTAGTACACCTTTTCTCTCACTCCTTCTATGTAATTAGGGATTCTCTCTCTAGAATTTTCATTTTATTTTACTTTTTACTTTTGTAATAATTTTAATTACGTTTTGTAATAATAGTAATCTACTTTCTTATTTTACAGTTTTTACTATTCACTATGCGGAGGTAACTTCCCTATGCTAGGGTGAAAGGTAATTATTTTACTATTGCTATTTAGATTAATCTCCCTTAAAAATAATATATTTACTATTTAAAATTCTGATTAATAAAGGAATACCGCTATATTGGTCGGTTGGTAATTTAATTTTAATCTGGTTTAAACCTGACTAATCAAGGAATACCGCTATATTGGTCGGTTGGTAAATTTATTTTCTGTTGGTTTGAACCTGATTAATAAAGGAATACCGCTATATTGGTCGGTTGGTAAATTTATTTTGGTACCACCCTTTATGGCTGGATTATGGACAAATATTACCACCTATATGGCTGGTTGGACTTAATTTGACTTAATCAGGATACCGCCAGATTGGTCGGTTGGTAAAATATATTATCACAAGTTTATATATTATTTTATGGGAGATATCTAAATTAGTAGTAGTAAAAGTAATTCCTTTTGCCTTAGCATTTTTATTTCATTTGTAATTTACTTTTTAGCATTTTCATTCACCGCAATTACTTTTCAACATTTTCATTTTATGTCTTTTAAGTTTTTAATAGCCCTAGCTATGTTGTCATAACTAAGTTAGTAATCTAGGGTTGTGATGAAATCCATATCACCAGTTTATAAGGGTTAAATTATAATTTGGGTAATATAAAGATTTATTTATTGAGTCTTAATCTTAATGCTTTTTATTAATGGCCACTAATAAAATTGATAAGGTAAACTTAAAATGAACTAGACATAGGGTTTTAGGTTTAAGACCTCAGACTCAATAACCCACGATCTTCCTTGAGGATAGATAACCCTTTAATAGATTTCCTTACAGGATAGGAATATACCTGTTGGGGGGGGGTAGCCATAATTGGAACTTAATATTAATGAATCCAGTTAATTTGATTGACATAGACATATGGTTTAATTAAGTTAAATTGGATATTTGTAATTGACCATCGGAAGAGGCTTTTACATAATTTAGTGTTCCAGGTTAATAAATCAATATTTTACCCAATTATAAGATAACCACTTCATCTTTAAAATAATTGGAATAAATCACAACCCTAGATAGTTTTTAATATTGAATTTTCTCAAAATCAACCTTAAAAACCATTTTATTTACTCATTTTAAATTTAGAATCGTCACCTTTTCAAATCAATCAAACAACCTGTTAGATACTGGTAATCATTTGGCCCAATAAATTGATAACAAAAAGGTTTTAAGTCCTCGTGGGATCGATACTTTTTATACTACTTGAACGATACGTACGCTTGCGTTATACGTGCGTTATTGATGAGTGGTATTTATATCACTATTTCCCACTCATTTAACTTAATATTTTGTATAGTTTCTTGAGTTTTATGAACGTTTTGATATGTTTTATTGTTATTTTGCAGATAAATAAAGTTTGGACAGCACTGGAGGCAATTTGGGGCAAAACCGGACAAAAATGCGTCAACAGGGATATTTTGGTCTTCTGCGCGTCGCGACGCAGGAGCACTGCGCGCCGCGACTCCCAGCGTGTGCCGGTTCTGCTAAAATGCGCCATGGTCAACGGGTCAACAAGTTGAAAAGTTTGACTTTGCTAAAATGCGCCGTGACACGTGTCACCATCACATCCCATCTGCTAACGTGCGCCGTGCCACGTGTCATCATCATATGCTGCCGACACTCAGACTTGACACGTGTCGCCTCGTCATCAGCCATGTCATCGGTCAACGAGTCAACCTTACCACGTGTCATGCCACGTCATCAGACACGTCAGCAAGTCAACCGAGTCAACTTGCCACGTCAGCATCAGCCAATCACAACTTGACACGTGTCGCCACGTGTCGAAATCCTATTGTGCCGACAATTGCAACACACGCCAAAGCCACGTCATCGCCACGTCATCGCCACGTCAGCATGACGTCATCACAATAATTGAGAATTAGCCGCCTTGACACGTGTCGCATGTACAGTCAGCCGCCTTGATGACGTGTCGTCTCCTCAGCGTGCCACGTCGACAAATTGCGCGTCGCGACGCGCAGGTCCTTGGCGTCGCGACGCGCAAACAGTGCCCAAACAGTAAAATTATTTTGCTATAAATAGGCCGCGAATTTTCAGTTTTTAATATACCTTTCTCTCTCTTGATTTCTCTCTCTAGAGAGAGTTTCTCTCTCTAGAATTTTTATTTTTTTTTAGTTTTTAATTTTTAGTTTTGTAATTTATTTTAATTACTTTTGTAATAATAGTAATTTAATTTTTACTTTTTACTTTTTACAGTTTTTACTATTCACCATGTTGAAGTAACTTTTTCAGCTAGGGTGAAAGGTAATTCTTTTATTGTTACTATTTAGATTAATCTCCCTTAAAAATAATATATTAACTATTTAAAATATTGACTTAATAAGGGATACCGCTATATTGGTCGGTTGGTAATTTAATTTTAATCTGTTTTAAACCTGACTAATCAAGGATACCGCCAGACTGGTCGGTTGGTAAATTTATTTTTGGTTCCGCCTTAATGGCTGGTTGGACTTAATTTGACTTAATCAGGATACCGCCAGACTGGTCGGTTGGTAAATTAACACGAGTTTATATATTATTTTATGGGAGATATCTAAATTAGTAGTAGTAAAAGTAATTCCTTTTACCTTAGCATTTCATTTTATTTTATTTTATTTTATTTTACTTTTCATATTTTTATTTTATGTCTTTTATTTTTATGTTTTTATTAGTCCTAGTTATGTGTTAATTAATTAGGGGTTGTGATGACTTTTAATATCACCGGTTTAAAGAGATATCACCCAGAAGCTTGACAGAATGGAACTTCCATTCCAAGTCAAACACCATACGAGACCCCTCCTGATTTTATTTCTTTCTTTTCAGGTACTACTGGAGCAACAAAAGTCAAAAAGGTGGCACGAGCATTGAATGAAAAAAAATTATTTCTGCCACTTTACCGTTGGAAGAGACCCTTTAAAAGCAACGCTCACGGGATTGTCTTTAATCGGACATCCAAAACGACACTGAAACCTCCTTAACAGATAAATTTCAGTCACGTCTGGCTGAAGACGAAAAATTTAGCGCTAGCAGGGAGGCAACCCATGCAATTTTTTGTAATTTATTTATTTATTTATTTATATTTTTTTTGTGTGAACTTTTTAATTTGTGTGTGAGTTTTGCAGGAAAAATAAAAACGGAATTTATCAGGACAAAGCAAGCCAGTACAAGCGGGATTTTCAAAATAAAAATTTGACAAAATCACGAAGATACAAAGTTGATCCAGGAGACGGCCGAGTAAAAAGACACTTCTTAAGAGGCGTCCCTATGGATTTATCCGTCACAAGACATGGTTTTGCCAAAAAAAAAAAAAAAAAAAAAAAAAAAAAAAAAAAAATCAGCGTCGCGTCGCTGACACGAAATCAGAGACACAAAACAGGGTGCTGGCAGTATCTCCTTTCACTCTTCATCTTCTTCATCTTCAACCACCACACACGATCCATCACAGCCACTTCAACCACAAACCAAAACCGAGATCCACCAGCCGCATCAACAACCATCGCCAAACCAAACCATCCAGCCACCGTGAGATCGCCAAAATCCACGACCGAAGCTGAACTGAAACCACTACCTTCTTTACCGTGACCGAGTCTTCGCCAACCAAAATCCACACCGTGAGCAGCCACCAACGAACCAAACCGAGATCCACCAAGACTGCCACTGTCTCGCCGAGGCTTAACCACCACCGTCGAGATCGACACCCTCTTCATCCTTGCCGAGACCTTCATCACCGATTCCGAGCACCACCATCTGGCCGAAACTACCCACCACGAATACATTACCAGAGCTGTGACCCACTTCCAAGACATCACAGAACCGAACCAGAAGCCATCAACTGAGCCACCAAACCGAGAAGCCGTGAACCACCACCGAGCCACCAAAACCCAAGATCCACCAGCCGAGACACCACTAGTCGCAAACCTCACCCTTGCCGAGCCGTGAAGCACAAAACCGTGACTGAACCCACTGCCAAGATCCATCAAGAACGAAGCCGCTCAACCCACCAACAGCCGCACCCACCACCGTGATCCACTGCCAAAACCGACCAAAGCCGAGATACCCACACCGTGAATCACCAAGACAGTCACCAAACC
>SKCR01012965.1:0-34570 GCA_019454045.1 Zanthoxylum bungeanum
TTACAAAACGGCAAAAGGCAATTTCATAATCACATAGTTAATTTTGTACAATAATACAATATCATTTACAAACAGTGACGCTATGGGACATAATGTCTAACATGATGGTTCTTTCAATTTCTGGGTCAAGCGGTCGGAGTTCAAAGCTTCTGGTTCGTCTCATGTAGTTTTTCTGAGAACCCGAAACACAAGAAAACAAAAACAATAAGTAAAAAAGAAAATTAGATACAAGTAAAAGTATCTAACCTCTAAACTAATAGTGAAAGATAATTAAGTCCCCGGCAACGGCGCCAAAAACTTGACCGTGTGTAATCACACGCGTATAACGCAAGTGCATGTATCGTTCTAGTAGTATAAAAAATATCGATCCCACGAGGACTTAAAACCTTTGCTATTAATTTTTTGTGAGGTCAAATGTTTACAAGTATCTAATAGATTGATTGTTTGATTGGGTGGTGACTTTATAAATTAAAACAAGTAAAAAAAATTTCTTGAAAGTAGATTGAAGAAAATTCAAATTTATAAAACTATCTAGAGTTGTGAATCCTTCCAATATCTATTAAAGATGAAGTGGTTATCTTACAGTTGAGTAATATATTAATTTATTAACCTGGAACACTAAATTATGTAAAAGCCTCTTCCGATGGTCGATTACAAATACCCAGTATAACCCAATTGAACCATATGTTTATGTCAACCAAATTACCTGGATTCATTAAGTTTAAGTTCCAATTATGGCTACCCCCGCCTGACAGGTATATTCTTATCCTGTAAGGAAACCTATTAAAGGGTTATCTATCCTCAAGGAAGATCGTGGGCTATTGAGTTTAAGGTTTTTAACCTAAAATCCATTTTCTAAGTTCATTTTAAGTTTACCTAATGAATTTTATTAATGGCCAGTTAATAAAAAGAATTAAGATTAAGACTCAATAAATAAACCTTTATATTACCCAAGCTATAATCTAACCCCCTTATAAACCGGTGATATTGGATTTCATCACAACCCCAGATAACTAGCTTAGTTACGACACATATTTACGGGTAGTAAAAATTTAAATAAAAAAAAGACATAAAGTAAAATACTGAAATTAAATACTGAAAAGTAAATTGCTGAAAAGTAAAAAAAAGTAAAAAGTAAAAAGTAAAAAGTAAAAAGTAAAAAAAATAAAAGTAAATTACTGAAAGTAAATTGCTGAAGAGTAAATTGCTGAAAAGTAAATTACTGAAATTAAATAAAGTAAAAGTACAATAAAAGAAAATGCTGGGGTTAGAGGATCAACTTTTATTACTACTATTTTAGATATCTCCCTTAATATAATATATTAACTTTACGTTATAATTACCAACCAGCCATAAAGGCGGTATCCTGATTAAGTCAAATTAATAATTAATTACCAACCGACCAACCAGGCGGTATCCATACTTAGTCAGGTTAAAACCAATTTATAATAATTACCAACCGGCCAATATAGCGGTATCCTCATTAAGTCAAGTTTTAAATAGTTTATATATTATAATTAAGGGAGATTAATCTAAATAAAAATAATAAAATCTTTACCTTTCACCCCAGCAAAGGGCAATTACCTCTTCATTGCTTGAAAAATAAAAACTGCAAAAGTAAAGAAAGGAAAGGATTGTGCGTAAAAGTAAATTGCGGAAAGTAAAAACTGAAAAATAAAGAAAAGAAAGTGCGAAAGCGGAAATTAATTACTGAAAGCTGTAAATAAACAAACAAGATACAATCTTCTTATTTATTCTTTAGGAATTTCAAAGAAGATAGTATGAATTTTACAAATGAAATGACTTGGTATTTATAGGCAAAATTTTGCCTCCATCAAATCATCCATCAAATTCTCCACCAAATCCATTATTAATTTCTCCACTAATTACTCCACCAAATCCATTATTAATTGCTCCACTAATCGCTTATCATTTTTGGTGATGATTTGATAATTTGATAATTTATTTATTAATTAATTGTTTTTGCTTTGAAAATGACTTTAATAATTACACACAACACACTTTTGGATGGTTCATCAATTTCGGTCATGAGATCTTCCGAATTCGAAAATATTTTGTCTTTCAAAGTTGTAGATCTTTGAGTCTTCTTTAATCTGGCACTTAAATCAGCTCAATCCGATTTCGGAGTAAATGGTTATGCCCAAAATACGACAGATGTACAAAACTGGAATTCCCAAAACTGCACTTTGTCAAAAACGCCCTTTCAAGTTTCCAATCTCCAAAATTAAAATATCAAGTCCAATAATTACCTTTATTTGACCCATATTTCGTCCTAAATGATTTCATTGAGACCCGATATTATTTTATCTGTAAAATAAACTAAAACACATTAAAACGCATCAAACCCAAGAAACTAAACAAAATATTAAGTTAAACGGGCGGTAAATATTGATATATTTTCCGCTCATCATCTGTTACCCCTAGTTCATAGTGACGTAAGTGGGCCCATGTCTAGCTAAGCTAGAGGTGGATATGAATACTTCGTAACCTTTACGGATCTGACATCGCGTTACGGTTATGTGTATCTTATGAAACACAAGTCAAAAACTTTTGAGTAATTCAAAGAGTTTCGACACGAAGTAAGAAAACAGACCGATAAAAGTATTAAAAACATTACAATTGGACCATAGTGTAAAATACTTGAACATATGAGTTTCAAGATTACTTGAAAGAGTATGGTATTCTTTCACAATGGACTCCTCCCGGGACACCTCAATTTGATGGTGTGTCCGAACAGAGAAACCGAACTTTGTTGGACATTGTAAGGTTAATGATGAGTCGCTCTGAATAAGGTTCCATGTAAATATTTTAGACATACTTCATATTAGATATGAACAGGAAATAAACCGGGTTTCACATTCCTGAAGATTTGGGAATGCTGGGCATATGTTTTGGATGATACCAAACTAGAACCCAAATCGGATAAATGCTTATTTTTAGGTTGTCCTAAGGAAATCAAAGTATAGTACTTATACAACTCAGAAGAGAACAATGTAATTGTTGCTCTCCATGCAGTTTTACTAAGAGGAATACCTATATGCAGTGGTAAGTGGGAGGAAAGTAAAACTCGATGAAAATCAGAGTAATACTGTTCCAGGCACCGAATTCTCACGAAACACCAACAGTTCATCAGGGATGAAACTTTACCAATAATCTTTGAATACACAAGAACCACGTAGGTTGGATAGAGTTAGAAAACAACCTGGGAGGTATGGGTTTCTGATCTCACCTCATATAGATGTCAATCTTATTGAGGAAGACAAACCGACTGCGTATGAGGAAGTGATACAAGGTATCGACTCCTTTTATGGAAAAGTGCCATGAAGTCCGAAATAGATTCCATGTATACAACCAAGTTTGGACACTGGTTGATGTACCAGAAGGCATTGTGCCTATTGGTACTATATGAGTCTTCAAGGAAGACATACATGGATGGCAACATATAAACGTACAAGGCTAGGCTTGTAGCGAAAGGGTATCATCATCAACATTGTGTTGATAAAGACGAAACTTTTTCACTTGTTGCCATGATTAAATCCATTTGGATAATTGCATATTTCATTTATGAAATATGGCATATGGACGACAAAACCGCTTTCCTTAACAGAAACCTTTTGGAGGATGTTTACAACATCCTAAAGGTTTTAGTGTGCCAAAACATGCAAACAAGGTGTCCAGGTTAAATCGATCCATTTATGGATTGAAGCAAGCATAACATTCTTGGAACCAACGTTTTGATGAGATCATAATCGTATATGATTTCATTCAAAACGAAGATGATTCTTATGTATATAAGAAGGTTAGTGGGAGCGCACTGATAATGAATGTCCTATAAGTTGATGATGTATTGCTTCTTAGCAATAACATTCCCATAATATAATCGGTGAAAGCTTGGCTTTCATTTAAATTCTCCATGGTATACCTGGGAGAAGCAGGCTTTATTCTAGGAATAAAGATCTACTGGGATAGATCTAAAAAGCTGCTGACAACCCTCCCATAGTTCCTACGTTTTTGAAATGTATGTAATCCGATGTCTCATATGCTTTGAGCATATGTAGACGTTATAAGGCCAATCCAGGTGATGGTCACTAGATTGATCTAAAGAACATCATTGAGTATCTTGGACGAACTATATAAGGAAATGAGAACTTGAGGTGACTAGGTTAACCGTTGTAAGTTTCCAAACCGACAAAAACGACTATAAGTCGCAATAAGGGTACTACATAGTTTGAATAACGGAACATTGAGCTGGAAATCTTCCAAGCAAGATACTGTTGCTGAATAAATAACAAAAGCGGATTATTGCTGCAGCTGAGGCTGCAAAAGAAGCAATTTTTTTATCTATATAATCCTAATTTGATTAGGTATAGTTCTGTTAGCAGCTGAGCTGGGCTACATCACAGGCTAAAAAATTACGGTCTCATCAACGATCCAAGTATATACTTCAAATATTTCATTTGATTCGTCGGATCATACATCGTGATGATCGAATAAAACGCATCAGATGATAACATTGTAAATCCACTGACGAAAATTGTTTCTCAGCAAAAGTTTGAGCGACCCGTACATAGTTCAAGTGTAGGACACTTGAGTGATTGGCTATAGGCCAAGTGGGAGATTGTTGGACAATTATGACCCATAGCATCACTATTTGTACAGAACAAGGTGTTGTTGTACAAATAAACTATGTGACAAAGGAAATTGCTCTTTTATGATTTGTAATTGGATTATCGGGATATATAAATGATAAAAGTCCATATGATTAGTACTGGATTAATAAGATATGAGACAATATTAATCCACGTAAGGTTTAATCATTAAATATCCCTAGTCGTAGTATTATCGAGACTGGATATCGATAATGCGGAATAGACTAGTATTACACTTGTGCGTGTTATGGAAGCGTAACGTCATAGTTCTCATATATTTGGGTATTGGATACTTATGCAAGTGTAATAGGAGGTTATGTTTACCGATAGTACGGAAACAGCTTCGCTCTAGATAGACCCATCAGAATCTCATTGGTAGTATGACTATGTATCTATAGGAATCCGAATCAGGGTAGGTGTATTTGGTCTTAACCTGAGACTTGCATCGCTAATACTTGCAACAATCAGTATACTTTGGTTTTGGTCGTTCGGGGCTTTAACATGTTCTGTGTACGCCTCTACTGGGTATACTGAGAATCGTAGTGTATTGGGTGTGATGTCAAGATGGAAGTATCACTTCAGTCATATGGAGATGATGATCACGTAGGATACGGAACTGGTACTCTTATGTACTGCAGTCAACGGGATAATATGACTAAGTCATGATTATCTAATTATATAAACTAGTTACCAGAGATCCGATATATGTTTCATACGGGGCAGACACAATTTCAGCCCTAGGCCTAGCATGTGATATCGATACTGGATCGCAATACGCAATACTACGTATACTACGCCTGACATAGATTATATATTCCTTAAAGAATATTTCTGGAGAATTGGATAGGCACGGTGCTTTGCTAGAAGCCAACCATGTCTTGTAAATTGGTTAAAACCCGGTACTGGGTACGCACGTCTTCAGATAGTCCGACGACCGAATTTACTGCCAACATATCCAGAGATCTCATGGGTCGCTTCCCGAAGATTCACCGATGACGTTTGACTCGAACATAATTAATCTGGGATTAATTAGAAGAGAGAGAAAATTAATCTAGGATTAATTATGGCAAGAATTTATCTGGGATAAAATTCAATTAAGAGAGAGAGAACAATTAATTTGGAATTAATCGATAAAATTAATATATTCGATATATTAAATGAAATTACATTTCATAACGGATTTAAAATTAGATTTTAATTCGGGCGAATGAATTAATTTAGAATTAATTCGTGAGCGACTTTAATAGTAATTTTGTTAGGCATAATTATTTAATTAAATTTGATTTAATTAAGTCGCAACGGAAAATTCGTTAATTCGGAATTAACGAACCTTATTCCGGAATGTGTTTGCGGGCCCACTCGGATTTTGAATCAAGTGGGGCCCACCACAAGTCACATCACTTGTCACTTTACTTACCTTTATGGTGATGGAATTTGGAATTTGGTATTTGGTGATGGCTTGTAAAACACTCAACTTAGAAAAAGGTAAAAGACTTTTACCAAAC
This sequence comes from Zanthoxylum bungeanum, assembly GCA_019454045.1. Taxonomy (NCBI): domain Eukaryota; kingdom Viridiplantae; phylum Streptophyta; class Magnoliopsida; order Sapindales; family Rutaceae; genus Zanthoxylum; species Zanthoxylum bungeanum. The sequence goes on from SKCR01012965.1 coordinate 6,176, forward strand.
TTTGATTTTGGTATATGTTTTGATTTTTGGAAAATCATTCACACCTTTTACACTTAAGAAAAACAACTCTCTCTCTCACAAAAACCCTTCATTGCCGTGAGCCATCTTCACCAAGAAGAAAATTTTTGCAATTTTTTCTTCAAGCTAACACTACAAAGGAGTCATTCAAAGGTGTTAGAGAAAATTTGCCATTGAGTTTGGAATCAAACTTGAAGGCTTGGAGCTCAACACACCATCATCAAAGAGGAGCTTGGAGCACTTCAAATGAGCAAAAAAATTGTGTTATCTCTGTTGGAAAAATTAATCCATGTCCCAAGATCAAAAGCACAAGCAAAATATATAAAAGAATGAACAATATTGAAGTATGGCGGAATCATACTCACAAAGATCGGAATGCGGATGCGTTGATGAAACAAAACTTTCTCCTTTGTGCAGTGAAGGATTCGGCCAAGCAGAAAAGAGAAGCTCCAAGCAATGTTTGATCCTTCCAAGCTCTAAGATGAGTTTCCCATAACACCTTTGTATGATCCCTTGATGGTGCTAGCCAAAGTTGTGAATTAAAGTTCCAAACTTGTACACTTTCTTCTAGTCTTGCCACAAAACAAATGAAGAAATGGAGAGCCAAAACTTGCTCACTGTTTCGGTAATTTGAGAGGGAGAAGAGATGTGTTTTTTTGTTACAAAATCAATTTATATTTATGCCATAATATTTATTAAATAATAATAAACTTATGACACAAACCATGCAAAGGCTTAGAGTGTCAAACACTCAATTTCCATGCAAAACCCTTGAGTGCATTGTACACTATCTCCATGCAATACATCAATAATTAAATAATGCAAATAATGACATGTGTCATGTGGGCCCCACACGTTTCCAAATGAAAGTGGGCCCACGTGCACTCACGCGTTCGGGTCCGATATTTCCGAAATACCGAACTTACGTCGCGACGTTAATTAAATCGAATTTAAATAAATAATTGCGCCTAGCGAAATTATTATTTACGTCGCTAACGAATTAATTCTAAATTAACTCGTTTGCCCGAATTAAAATCTAATTTTAATTTCGCGTCGAAATCGAATTTCGATTATTATATCGAATATAATAATTTTACGATTAATTCCAAATTAACCGTTCTCTCTCTTTATATAGTACTTTATCCAAGATAAAGTCTCTCCGTAATTAATCCAAGATTAATCGAGTTTGAATCATACGTCATTGGTGAATCTTCGGGAAGCGACCCAAGAGATCCCTAGATATGTTGGCAGTAAATCCGGTTGTCGAACTATCCGAACACGTACGTACCAAGTACTACGTTTTTCCCGATTTACAAGACAAGGTTAGCCTCTAGCAAAACGCCATGTCTACCCATTCTCTAGAAATATTCTTATTGGAATATAAGATCTATAACAGGCGTAGCATACCGTAGTATAGTGTATATGGAACCAGTATCGGATGATCACATGTAAGGCCTGGGGCTGGAGATGTGTCTGCCCCGTACGATACACATATCGGACATCAAGCAACCAGTCTCTTTGAATCGGATAATCCTGACCTAGTCATATTATCCCGATGGTTGCAACCATTATAGAGTACTAGTTCTGTATCCCTCACGATCATCTTCTCCATATGTCTGAAGTGATACTTCCATCTTGACATCACATCCAATACACTACGATTCTCGATAAACCCAGAAGAGGTGTACACAGAACCCGTTAAAGCCCTGGACCACCGAAACTAAAGTTTACCGATTGTCGTAAGTACTAGCGATGCAAGTCTCAGGTTAAGATCATATGCACCTACCCTGAAGCGGACTCCCATAGACACGCAGACATACTACCAATGGGACTCCGCGGGGTCTATCCAGAGCGAAGCTGTTTTCCGTACCATCGGTAAAACACACCTCCTACCGCACTTGCATAAGTATCATATACTTAAATATATGAGAACTATGTCGTTGTGCCCTCACAACATGCACGAGTGCAGTACTAGTCTATTCCGCATTATCGATGTCCAATCTCGATAATACTACGACTAGGGATATTTAATGATTAAACCTTTATGGATTGATACTGTCTCATATCATCACAATCCGGAACTAATCATAGGGACTTTTACCATTTATATATCAAAGTAAATAAATTACAAAACGGTAAAAGGCAATTTCATTACTACATAGTTAATTTTGTACAATAATACAATATCATTTACAAAATAGTGACGCTATGGGTCATTACTGTCTAACAATCTCTACATCCACTCAACCGAGTAGGGAGGACTGGAGGAGTCTACGGTTCAAGTAAGTCTTTTTCTTTCTTTATTTTAACTAGAGTTCTTATGATAGTTAGCATGTTTAGGTTTATGTTCTTTGCATGTTTTATGAGTTGTATGCTTAGAATATATAGTAACATGCCTAGGCTTGTAGAATAATCAAATTCAAATGGGTATTGGGCAAAGGGAAAGCGGCATAATAAATTTGATTTTCCGCTGCGCACTCGCGGCCGCTTCCCAACAAGCTCAAGTGGTTGACGGGCTCTTATACCTTTTCCAATTAAAGGTCTCTTGGTCATTTTTCCTTCTAAACAGGATTCACAGACTGGTAAAGTTCCGAGCTATAACTGGTTTAAGGCTCCGTTCTTTATCAATTTGTCTATCCGGTCAAGGTTGACATGACCAAGTCTAAGATGCCACATATATGTGTCATCGTGAGAAATCTTTTGCCATTTAGTTTTAGGTTTCTCAACCTTAAACATTTCAGCATTGAAAGCAGTGACCTATGTGATAACGGTCTTAATACATACAAGTTATTTTCTGAGTTTCATGTGCATATGGTTAATCCATTTCTACCAATAATAACTAAATTGCTATTAAAAGAAACTGAATAACCATCATCCAAAAGTTTAGAAACATAAATCAAATTCCTGCGAAAACCATGAATGAATAACACATTCTTCAAATTTAAATAACTATTATTTGTAAAATTTAAACTGGAAACTCCCATTGCTCTTGCTGAAATAGAATCCTCTGTCCCGACTCTCTTGGTGTAGTCACCTTCAGCAAGGTCCCTCCATGAATCAAGTAGCTGTAAAAAAGAACAAACATGGTTAGTGGCTCCAGAGTCAACAATTCAGGAGGATTTATCATCCTCCACTAATACAGATTCAATAAGGAGTAAATCATATTTATCTATTTCCTTTTTCTCCTTCAGCTCAGCAAGGTATTTAGGACAATTCCTTTTCCAATGCCTATTCTTATGGCAGTGGAAACATTTTCCCTTGGGCTTGGCATCCTTGGAGCCTTTCTTGTTCTTCTTCTTCATGGGCTTTGCCTTAGCCTTCTCAGTGTTATTCTTCTTCATCTTTGCAGATTTAGAAGACTCGATAACATTTACCTCAGCACTGGACTTATGAGGATCCACAATCATGGACTCATAATGGGTGAGCTCATTAAGCAGTTGGGTCAAAGTAAAAGTCAACTTGTTCATAACATAATTGCTTTTAAACTACAGGAAACCCTTCGGAAGAGTTTCCATAACCATGGTCATCTGGCTCCGCTCGTCAATACGAGCTCCATGGATTTCAACAGTGTTGAGATAGGTCATCATCCTCAAGACGTGCTCTTGGACTGATATCTCATCCTTCATCTTAGCATTCATCGCTGAGACCATGGCCTCATGATGTTGACACTCCGAAGGCTGCCCGAACATGCCCTGCAATAGGTTCATCCATCATCTGAGATGTTGAAGCCATAGGTTCATGCTTTGCAGCAAGAACCTTAGACATCCCTGCTAGCAAGTAGCAGCAAACTTTCTCATTAGCTGCGACCCATTTCTAGTAGGTATCGCACACAGCTTGGCCAGCATTCCTGGCCAGCTCGGGAGGACACTCTTCCGTCAGGATAAACTTTAGGTCTTCACAGACCAGGATAGCGTTCATGTTACTTTTCCACTTAACATAATTTTCTCGTGTTAATTTATCGTTTGAGAGTATGGAAATAATTGGAGAAACCATGGCTGAAAAATAAAATAAACATGCATTTGACATTCATTCATCGCATATTAAAATCATCAAATAATTTTGGCATAAAATTAAACATGATGCATTAACCATGAATAACAAATTAGAAACCTAATAGAATTACTATGCCACAAAAATCTAGCATCCCACAAGTAAGTGCCGTCATAGGGTAGGTCAAGTACTTGCATGATAGATCGAGATAATCTCAATCGATTAATATATGCGGGAATAACTTTTATTCATATATTTAATCAACTACTGTTTGATTCGATCAATGAATTTTATTAACAATTAATTATTCCTTTGTGAGTGTGACCAGCCGTTTCAGGATTCTTGGACTTAACGAGTGAAGTGCCGCCGTAGGGTTGGTCAGTTCACAAGTTACATCTAGAATCCCTATCTTCTCGGAATCCAAACCTGATATTGACCCAAAATGGACACCATCTGTAGGGGGACGAAAGCAAAGCCGTCTCGAGGTGCCTTTTGAATCTCACGTTTTAGGCCTAACAACGGAGATCGCGGGATATACTATCGTATATCCCTCTCCCACTCACTATTTTAAAATTAAGGTTTCTATTTATAAAATATCTAATATTTTAATTTAACTAGTGTGAACAAATTTATGGCGGCTAAATCATAAGTATTATTTACACTAGTTCAACGTTAGTGACCTAACCAATTTTAACTTTTAAAATTTATATCACTAATTTTTCATAGTCTCTACTAATACTATTACTCAATTAAACTAATTTAATTAGAGTGGTATTAGTGACCTATTATATTTTAACTCTTAAAATATTAGAACACTAATAAGTTTAAAATTTTTGAATCCTAAAATGGTCAAGATTTATATTAAACTATTTAATTAATCTTAATGTGTTATAAAATCCAATGGTACGTGGAATTGTATCCCGAGTGCAGACCATATTACCGTCCATTCGGATTCGGCTATGGATTTTATATCCAAGTTTCCATCCTATATACCAATGGAATTTATTTATGCACCAATTAAGCCTAATATATTAGAATTCAAATTTTTAACCATAAATCCAATTAATCCAATTAATTGATTTCCACACATCATATCCTAATTTAAACACTTCAAATTACATAAAATCATATTTCATGTCTGTTGGACAATTATGACCCATAGCGTCACTATTTGTACAGATCACGGTGTTGTTGTACAAATTAACTATGTGACAAAGGAGATTGCTCTCTTATCATTTGTGATTAGATCACCTATATGTATAAATGATGAGAGGTCCCTTTGATTTGTTCCTGGACTGAGAATGATATGAGACAGTATCAGTCTACGAAGGATAATCATTAAATATCCCTAGTCAGAGTATTATCGAGATTGGACATTGATAAATACGTAAAAGACTAGTATTACACTTGTGCGCGTTGTGAGGGCACAACGACATAGTTCTCATATATTTGGGTATAAGATACTCATGCAAGTGTAATAGGAGGTTATGTTTTACCGATGGTACGGGAAACAGCTTAGCTCTGGATAGACCCCCTCGAAATTCCATTGGTAGTATGACTATGTGTCTATGGAAGTTCGAAATCAGGGTAGGTGTATTTGGTCTTAACCTGAGACTTGCACCGCTAATACTTGCGACAATCAATATACTTTTGTTGCGGTCGTCCATGGCTTTAACAGCTTCTGTGTACGCCAATGCTGGGTATATTGAGAATCGTAGTGTGTTGGGTGTGATGTCAAGACGGAAGTATCACTCCAGTCATAGTGGAGATGATGGTCACGTAAGATACGGGACTGGTTCTCTTAAATGCTGCAGCTATCGAGATAAAATGGCAAGGTCATGTTTATCCGATTATTGAGACTAGTTACCAGACATCCGACATGTGCTTCGTACGAGACAGACACAATTCCAGCCCCAGGCCTAGCACGTGATCATCCGATACTGGACAGAAATACGCAATACTACGTATACTACGCCTGATATAGATCCTTTATTCCTGTAAGGATGTTTCCGGAGAATTGGGTAGGCATGGCGCTTTGCTTGAGGCCACCCTTGTCTTGTAAATCGGTATAAATGTAGTACGAGGTACTGTCGGACCGAATTTACTGCCAACATATACGGGGATCTCATGGGTCGCTTCCCAAAGATTCACCGATGACGTATGACTCGCACTCTAAATTAATCTGGGATTAATTAGGAGAGAGAGAAAATTAATCTAGGATTAATTACGGCGATATTTTATCTGGGATAAAATATCATTAAAGAGAGATAACGATTAATTTGGAATTAATCGATTAATTAATATATTGATATATTAAACGAAAGTAGATTTCGGCGCGGAATTAAAATTAGATTTTAATTCGGGCGAACTAATTAATTTAGAATTAATTCGTTAGCGACGTGAAAAGTGATTTCGCTAGGCGTAATCATTTAATTACGACGCAACGGAAAATTCGTTAATTTGGAATTAGTGAACTCGAGCCCGGGATTATTTGTGAGCGCATTCGCATTTCGAATTCAAGTGCGGTACGTAAGTCAAATCAAGCGTCAAATCATTAGTCACATCAAGCGTCAAATCAAATGTCACTTTGAGTGATGTGACAAGTTGTCACTTGATTGAGTGATGTGACTTGATGTGAGTTGTTGGAAAAAGCTTTTGAAAGCTTGAAAGACATTTATCAATTTTTAATTGATATTTGACTTTTGGAAATTGAGTTTTGAATTTAATTTTTTTGTATTAGATACACTTTTCTTTTAACAACTCACACAACACAATTTGATCATCTCTCTCTCTCTCCATATTCTCCTCTCTCTCTCGGCAGTTCACTACCTTTTCTTCTTCTGGTTTTGCTCCAAAAACCGAGCAGTGAAGGGAAGCAAGAGTGGGTTTTGTGGCAAAATCACAAGTGCTAGGACACTTACGAGACTTGCGAAGGTGATAGGGAAGTCCACCCATGAGCCGGGAATCAAATGAAGAAGCTTGGAGCTTGGTTTATTGTTGATTGAAGGCCAAAAACAGTGAGGACACTCAGCTCACTGCCGAATGCAGTCCAATGCAGAAAATGTTTTTTTTTGTCGTTGTCACGTCGCTCAAACCGATCGATGTGAGTATTCCGCAACTTCTTCGATTTGTATTCGCACATATTTCATGCTTATTATTGATCTTGGGACGTTAATAGAAACCAACAATGGCATCTAGAGCAAGGTTTGAGCATGAAAAAGTTTAGGGCTTAAAATTTGGGTAATTTGTATTTGAGCATGATTTGAATGAATTGGATGTTTGAGTATGCTTAATACATGTTTAATTGAATATTGATTGGATCAATTTCATGAATTGTGTTTGGAACATTTTTCCCCAATTGAGTAGGCTTGGCGAATGAGAAGTGCCCTATTTAGTCTTGGATTTTTTATATTTTTGATTCATTGGATGAGTTAGAATCATTCGGGAATATGATTTAATGTCGATTGTGGAATTAATTGGATTGAATTCGAATCGGAAACAATCCCCTCCCTTGGCCGAGACATATATAGCATGAAATGGGTTTGATTTTAATCAAAATGTGTTGGACATGTGATGATATAAATGAGCATGATTAATTGTATAAATTGATGTTTTAGAAATATTAATTTGGGTGATTAATCATGATATACACTTTAGGTTAATTAAATGTGAAATTGGATTTTTTGTATTTAATTAATTGGGCCTTAAAATTGGATTTGGGCTTTTAAAGTTGTAAATGGGCTTATTGGGCTTTGTTGTACAAAGTTGGGTTTAGGCCAAATGGATTGGATCCAATTGGGCCCAAAACCGCATCCATAAAGCCCAAATGCGACTTAATGGACCTTTAAAGTTTAATTGGGCCTAATGGGCCTAAATTGATTTCTAGGCTTATGGGGTAACTCTCGGATTGGATTTTGGTTATTCGGTTTGACCCGAGTTGACCAAAAGTCCACGCCTTAAGAAATTAATTGAAAGCCCATTGGACTTTAATTAAATTGACGTTGGACGTTAATCAGGCTTTGAGACCCGTTGCGATTAAATTTGGAATTTAAGTCGTGAAAGGTTTATTAATAAAGTGTAATGTTTAATTTGGAATTAAATAGTGAATTAGAATTAAATACATATTAAATTGGATTTAATGTTGTAGTTTAATTTAATTCAAGAATTCGTACTTTGAGTACTTATTCGCAAAACGATTTGACTCGAGCAAAATCAAATCGTTGTTTGAACATTGGATGGTCACTAAATATCAGATTAATTAATTTTATTAGATTGATTGATATCATGCTTGTGTGAATACATGGTTGCGATGGATGAATAATGTATATCAGATGGATATTAGATGGGTGGGACAATTTTAGAAATTGTTGTAATAAATTTGATTTATTAATTGGACCTGTGTGTCCAGCCTTATACCTCCATATTCTTTGTATTCTCTTCTCGCCTATTCCCCTCAATGTAAATGAGGTTTCTTTAGAAGTGTAGTGTAACGGGTAGAAGTAATACATGTGCTAGGGGGAGAGAGAAAGTGATAGATTTGATCTAGGATCAATGTGTAAAATATCCATCCGCATATCATTATTTTTTTTCATATACGTTTTATTATGTGTTTAGAATGCATGTTTAAGGGTGTATGATGATGAGACCTTAATAAAAATAATAAATTGGTTGCCAATTTGCACTCGAAAAACCCTCGCAAAATATTAAGCGTCTTTCCTTCCATTGAGTGATTCTCACTCAAGATCCGAGACTGGCATTGGCTTGTTGGCCAAAGTCAAGGCCTTTATCCGTCGAGGATGTGTTTGAATCACGAGGGCTTTGTTCCATATTGGTGTTTTGTCCAAGTTGTGGTTTGTTGGCCAAAGTCAAGACCACTTCTTGTCCATCGACATTGATTATGAAGCTTTCCATGGTCAATGGGTCGCGCTTAACTGGGATCACTAAGTTTGTTGTGCCAAAGCCAAGGCTTAGTTGATTCAGAGGAAAAAGTTTAGGTAATACATTGGATGTATTGGCATATATAAGATATATGTTTCGCACTTGGATGTCCCCCTACCGGATCTAGGAATTGGATTGGATCCAATCGATCTTAGAGATCTACCTAGTTAATTATCATACAATTTGTTGGCCAAAGTCAAGATTGTGTGATATTTAATGGGATCCTAGCCCACTAGGAAACACGGTTTCCCGAGTACTCGACAGAGGGTCAGAGGCTCGCCGAAAAATAGTGGGAGGCAAGAATTGAATTTGCAATACTCATTTAATTACTTGCCATACGCGCTCAAACAAATATCATTCGTCAAATATATTAAATGTTAGTTGGACTAATATTTAAACGTTGTTTTAATAAACAGTTAGACTGTATTCAAACTATTCATTTATAGTTGATTTTATAATTGGATTATAGTAATCAATATAATTGATTTTAATCTATTAAATTATGGTTGATTAAATAGTTGGACTATTGTAATCATTATAATAAATAGTACCTAGATCTTGATTAAATAGTTGGACTATTAAAATCAAGATATAATTGAAAGATTGACATTTAAAACATAATCCTAGGGAAAATGTATTTAAATGGTTTAATTTTCAAATTGGGAATAAATTTCAGGATGGTTCTGGAAAATAATAAGTTACTTTATTTGATAAAATAACATATTATGCCTAAGCCCGAAGTTAAGCAAATAGAAGAGCATAATCTTTGGAAGATTTATGCAATGATAACTTAAGTGCTTAATCCATTAAACTTGTCGCTGTAGACTCCTTAATTTCTGAATCAGAACTAAGGATTAGATCCTTAAAGTATGATAATGAAATTGAAGGATCTTCATAGATCTATACTTAGATCTTAGAAGTACAAAACTATAAAAATAACTCTTAGAGAGTTAATGACTATTCTCAAGGAGACAAAGTCAAAACTTTGCAATTAGGCAAGTAGCACAAGGCGCACCTTACTTCGATATTCTAGAAGGCCAAGGCTTGGCCAAAGGCTTCTAGAGTGTTGAAACTGGCAAAGTCAAAATCATTATAATCTTCTGGGAAGATAAAAGACATATCCCAAAATGTCTACCTAAACGTGGCAAACGGGATCGCGGAAGCGTGACTGCCGTTTGGACAAAGCAGACATGAAGGAATTGAAGATATGGCAAGGCTCTAACTTCAAATATGTTTGTCGAAATTATGTTCACTACTAGTATTAAAATTGGATTTTAACTTAGTGTGGTACATAATATATATTGATGTTCAGAATCTGTTTTGAACAGGATACTGACTTCAATTGAGATTTAATCTGCGAATTAGAAACGGATGAAAGTCGATGTTTTAACCGTAGATACCTAAATTTAGGAACTACCCTCGGGTATGTACCTAAATTTGGAAACTGTTATAATGTAACTAGTTTGACTAGGAACATTATCTTTATATCATTGTTTGACCCCTGCGGGTGAACCTTTATATTCTAGAACACTAAATTTTTTTATTATATAAAGATGATATTGAGATAAACACATTAGATGTGAATAACAGAGTTTATATTTTGAATATAAATAAATCTCAAATATATAACATGACAAACAAACAGCTCAAACTGATTTGATCAGATGAAACTAATTGTGGCATTGTTGTCTGGGACTAACTAAAACGAGAATCGTATATCCGCACTTTTGAAGAGTGGATACTCGGACTAATTTGATTCTATTCAAATAAAGTCTACGAATCTAGTTTATTGGACAAAGTGCCTATAACACTATTTACTTGGTAAAAGTGTAAATGACCGATCTGTTAGCCCTAGTTCATGGTGAAGCAAGTGGGCCCATGTCTAGCTAGGCTAGATGGAATATGAATATTTCGTAACCTTTACGGATGTGGCATCGCGTTATGGTTATGGTTTCTTTTGAAGAACACAAATCAGAAACTTTTAAAGTTTCGACACGAAGTAGACAAACAGATCGGCTAAAGTATTAAACTGTCACAGTAAGACCGTAATGGAAGATACTTAAGCAATAAGTTTCAAGTATAATTGAGAGAGTAAAGTATTCTTTCAAAGAGGACTCCTCTCGGGACACGTCATCCTGACGGTGTGTTCGAAAGGTTTAACCGAATTGTGTTAGACATGATAAGACTAATCATGAGTCGCTCTGAGCTACCATTTCCTTCAACGGATAAGTATAAACAGTGCAGAACTTATTTAGAATAAGGTTCCATAAAAATCTGTTTGACAGATATCATATTAGATATGAACGGGAAAGAAACCGGGTTTCTCATTTCTGATAATTTGGGTATGCTAGGCATATGTTTGGATGATACCAAACTAAAACCCAAATTGGATAAGTGCCAATTGTAGGTTATCCTAGGGATAACAAAGTATAGTACTTATACATCTCACCAGAGAACAATTAGATTGTTGCTCGCCATGCGGTTTTCCTAAGAGGAATACCTATATGCAGTGGTAAGTGGGAGGATAGTAAAACTCGATGAAAATCGGAGTGATACTATTCAAGGCACTCATTCCTTAATGGAACACATATAGTTCATCAAGGATGAAACTATACCAATAATCTTCGAATACACAAGAACCACATAGTCGGAAAGAGTCAGAAAACAACCTGGGGTATGGGTTTCTAATCTCACCGCGTGAAGATGTTAATATTTTGAGGCATACCAACTGACTACGTATGAGGAAGTGATACTAGGTATCGACTCCCTAATTATGGCAAAGTGCCATGAGTCCGAATGGATTCCATGTATTCAAACATGTTTAGAACTAGTTGATGTACCGCAAGGCATTGTGCTTATTGGTACTATAAGTCTTCAAGGAATACGTACATGGATGGCAATATACCAACGTATAAGCTAGGCTTTTAGCGGAAATGTATCGTTATCAACATTGTGTTGATTACGATTCAACCTTTTAACTATTGCCACGGTAAATCCGTTTGGATAATGCTTGTTAATGCTGCATGTTTCATTTATTAAATATGTCAGCTTACGGGAAAATCACTTTCCTGAAAAGGAAACCTTTTGGAGGATGTTTCCAACATCCTGTCGGTTTTGTCGTGCCAAAACTAGCAAACAAGGTTTGCAGGTTATTCGATCCATGTTTGGATTGAAGCAAGCATAGGTTTTTGGAATTGTTGTTTTGATGTAATCATAAAAGTTTATGATTTAATTCAAAACGTAAATGATTCTTGTGTATATAAGAGGGTTAGTGGGAGCGCACTGACAATGGTTGTCCTATAAAATAATGATAATATGTCATTTCTTGGAAATGATATTCCCATAAAACTATCGGCGAAAGTTTAGCTTTCGATAAAACTCTCCGAGAAATCGTACATTGAAAAATGTATGCGACCTGGTGTCTCATACGCTTTGAGCATATGGATTCACAAACAGGCCAATCCAAGTGATAGTCACTAGATTGAAGTTAAGAAGATACTTAGTATCTTAGAGAACTAAGGATGCTGTCTTAATCTGTGGAGAAGAACTTGAAGTGACTGGGATCACTGCTGCAAGTTTCCTAACCGATAAAACGACTATAAGTCGCAATGGTACTACAAAGTTTGAATAACGGAACAGTGAGCTAGAAATCTTCCAAGCAAGATACTGTTACAAAATAAACAACAAATACGGGTTATTGCTGCAGCTGAGGTGGCAATAGAAGCCTTCTGGGTCGATAATAAATCTAATTAGATTAGATATAATTCTGTTAGCAGCTAAGCTAGGCTTCAGCACAGGCTAAAGAATTAACGGTCTCATCAACGATCCAGATACATACTTCGATATTCATCTGATTCGTTCGGATCATACATCGTGGTGATGTGATGATCGAATAAATCGCATCAGATGATAGTCATGCAAATCCGCTGACGAAGCCTTTTCTCAGAAAATTAAGCCAACCGTACATAGTTCGGGTGTAAGACACTCGAGTGACTGGCTATAGGCCAAGTGGGAGATTGTTGGACAATTATGACCCATAGCGTCACTATTTGTACAGATCACGGTGTTGTTGTACAAATTAACTATGTGACAAAGGAGATTGCTCTCTTATCATTTGTGATTAGATCATCTAGATGTATAAATGATGAGAGGTCCCTATGATTTGTTCCTGAACTGAGAATGATATGAGACAGTATCAGTCTACGAAGGATAAATCATTAAATATCCCTAGTCAGAGTATTATCGAGATTGGACATCGATAAATACGTAAAAGACTAGTATGACACTTGTGCGCGTTGTGAAGGCACAACGTCATAGTTCTCATATATTTGGGTATATGATACTCATGCAAGTGTAATAGGAGGTTGTGTTTTACCGATGGTACAGGAAACAGCTTAGCTCTGGATAAACCCCCTCGGAATTCCATTGGTAGTATGACTATGTGTCTATGGAAGTCCAAAATCAGGGTAGGTGTATTTAGTCTTAACCTGAGACTTGCACCGCTAATACTTGCGAAAATCAATATACTTTGGTTGCAATCGTCCAGGGCTTTAACAGGTTCTGTGTACGCCAATGCTGGGTATATTGAGAATCGTAGTGTGTTGGATGTGATGTCAAGACGGAAGTATCACTCCAGTCATAGTGGAGATGATGGTCACGTAGGATACGGGACTGGTTCTCTTAAATGCTGCAGCTATCGGGATAAAATGACAAGGTCATGTTTATCCAATTATAGAGACTAGTTACCAGACATCCGACATGTGCTTCGTACGGGGCAGACACAATTCCAGCCCCAGGCCTAGCACGTGATCATCCGATACTGGACAGAAATACGCAATACTACGTATACTACGCCTGATATAGATCCTTTATTCCTGTAAGGATGTTTCCGGAGAATTGGGTAGGCATGGCGCTTTGCTAGAGGCCAATCTTGTCTTGTAAATCGGTATAAACGTAGTACGAGGTACTTACGTATTCGGATAGTCCGACGACCGAATTTACTGCCAACATATCTGGGGATCTCATTCTTGCTTCCAAAAGATTCACCGATGACGTATGACTCACACTCTTAATTAATCTGGGATTAATTAGAAGAGAGAGAAAATTAAACTGGGATTAATTACGGAGATATTTTATCTGGGATAAAATATCATTAAAGAGAGATAACGATTAATTTGGAATTAATCGATTAATTAATATATTTGATATATTAAACGAAATTAGATTTCGACGCGGAATTAAAATTAGATTTTAATCCGGACGAACTAATTAATTTAGAATTAATTCGTTAGCGATGTGAATAGTGATTTCGCTAGGCGTAATCATTTAATTACGACGCAACAGAAAATTCGTTAATTTGGAATTAGTGAACCCAAGCCCGGGATTATTTGCGAGCGCATTCGCATTTCGAATTCGAGTGCGGCACGCAAGTCAAATCAAGCGTCAAATCATTAGTCACATCAAGCGTCAAATCAAATGTCACTTTGATTGATGTGACAAGTTGTCACTTTATTGAGTGATGTGACTTGATGTGAGTTGTTGGAAAAAGCTTTTAAAACTTGAAATACATTTATCAATTTTTAATTGATATTGACTTTTGGAAATTGAGTTTTGATTTTAATTTTTATGAATTAGATACACTTTTCCTTTTAACAACTCACAACACAATTGATCATCTCTCTCTCTCTCCTCATATTCTCCTCTATCTCTCTCGGCAGTTCACTGCCTTTTCTTCTTCTGGTTTGCTCCAAAAACCGAGCAGTGAGGGAAACAGAGTGGGTTTTGTGGCAAAATCACAAGTGCTAGCACACTTACGAGACATGCGAAGGTGATAGGGAAGTCCACCCATGAGCTGGGAATCAAATGACGAAGCTTGGAGCTTGGTTTATTGTTGATTGAAGGCCGAAAACAGTGAGGACATTCAGCTCACTGCCGAATGCAGTCCAAGGCAGAAAATGGTTTTTTTTTTTTCGTTTGCCGGCGTCGCTCAACCGATCGATGTGAGTATTCCGCAACTTCTTCTTCGATTGTATTCGCACATATTTCATGCTTATTATTGATCTTGGGACCTTTATAGAAACCAGTAATGTCCATAATGATAATGCATCTAAAACATGTTATGGCATGTGAAATGCAAGAGTAGGCCACCCTAAGCTATATGACATGTATTCAAATAATTCGAATTAAACATACATATAACACAAAAAAAAAAAATTTCATTGACCGGGCTCTTATTTTTCCTATACTAATCTAATTAGTACATAAAATTACCAAGGCATCCCTTGGTCTTCAAATCCCACTCCAAAGTGGTGTTGGCTCCTTTGTGGAATACAATTCTCCAAATTACAACAATTGAATTTTTTTTCTACATCGAAAAATAAAATTATAACAATTGTAGAAAATGGCCTTATGGCCTTACATCCCAAAAACAAAACCAACTAAAAATAAGAGCCGGAAAAATTTACGACCAATGCAAAATTCATTCATCACATGAAAAACATAATCATTCATCCTATGAATATTATATTGTGCATACTCATCTAAACATGCATATCATATTTATAACTAATATAAACATATTAAAAACAGTAACATTAAATGAAAAGATAAGGGTTAAGAACACTTTTCAACCTTTCTCTCGATGCCAATTGTAGGAACGCGTTCCTCGGGCAGCGGAGACATCTTGGGCACACGGATCAGACTTGAAAAAATTTTTCCCTTCTCCTTTGAATGTCGAATGCGACTGCTGTAAGGGTTCTTAAGGGCTGAATCCGGTAACGCAACGAAGCGGTGGAAAATCAGATTTTTCCGATTCAAAACTTTTTCTCGGATTAATTAAATAAACATATTTATTTAATTTCAAAGAATCAAATTATGAAATAAATTTCAATAAATCATATTAAGTGAATTTACCAAATTACCCTTACTTGGTATTTTTGTCCATTTTCCTTTTAAGTCCGAAATTATCAAATCAATTTTGAATGATTCTAAATAATTTATAAGATGAACTAGCATGTTCAAAAACTCAAAAACCCAAAAGCAACCAAACCCCAAATTTCTTCATCGGGCCGAATGCACAACATGGTGCCATTTGTGTACTTTGTCATTTCATTTTCAAAACACATTAAGATGTAATCCAATCAACATGAAAGTCCATATGATTAGTACTGGATTGAGATGATATGAGACAGTATCAATCCATAAAGGTTTAATCATTAAATATCCCTAGCCGTAGTATTATCGAGACTGGACATCGATAATGCGGAATAGACTAGTATTGCGCTTGTGCACGTTGTGAGGGCACAACGGCATAGTTCTCATATATTTAAGTATTGGATACTTATGCAAGTGCGATAGAAGGTTGTGTTTTACCGATGGTACGGAAACAGCTTCGCTCTGGATAGACCCCGCGGAATCCCATTGGTAGTATGTCTAGGTGTCTATGGGAGGCCGCATCAGGGTAGGTGTATATGGTCTTAACCTGAGACTTACATCGCTAGTACTTGCGACAATCGGTAAACTTTGGTTTTGGTGGTTGGGGACCTTAACCGGTTCTGTGTACACCTCTTCTGGGTTTATCGAGAATCGTAGTGTACTGGATGTGATGTCAAGATGGAAGTATCGCTTCAGACATATGGAGGTGATGATCACGCAGGACACAGAACTAGTACTCTATAAAAGGTTGCAACCGTCGGGACAATATGACTAGGTCAGGATTGTCCGATTTAAAGAGACTAGTTGCTTGATGTCCGATATATGTTTCGTACGGGGCAGACACATCTCCAGCCCCAGGCCTAGCATGTGATCATCCGATACTGGATCGATGTACGCAATACTACGGTATACTACGCTTGATATAGATCTTATATTCCTATAAGAATATTTCTGGAGAATTGGGTAGGCATGGCGCTTTGCTAGAAGCCAACCTTGTCTTGTGAATCGGTAAGAACGTAGTACGAGGTACGTGCGTGTTCGGATTATCCGACGACCGTATTTACTGCCAACATATCCGGAGATCTCTTGGGTCGCTTCCTGAAGATTCACCTATGATATTTGATTCGAACTTAATTAATCTTGGATTAATTGCGGAGAAACTTTATCTCGGATAAAGTGCCTTATTTAGAGAGAGAGAACGATTAATTTGGAATTAATCAGTAAAATTATTATATTCGATATAATAATTGAAATTCGATTTCGACGCGAAATTAAAATTAGATTTTAATTCGGGCATACGAGTTAATTTAGAATTAATTCGTTAGCGACGTAAATAATAATTTCGCTAGGCGCGATTATTTATTTAAATTCGATTTAATTAACGTCGCGACGCAAGTTCGGTATTTCGGAAATATCGAACCCGAACGCGTGAGTGCACGTGGGCCCGCTTTCATTTGGAAACGTGTGGGGCCCACATGACACATGTCATTATATGTATTATTTTATTGATAATGCATTGCATGGTGATAGTGTATAATGACTCAATTGTTATGCATGGAATTTGAGTGTTTGACACTCTAAGCCTTGCATGGTTTGTGTCATAGATTTATTATTATTTAATAAATATTATGGCATAAATATAAATTGATTTTTGGTATCAAAAATCAATAAGAAAAATCTCTCTTCTCTCTCTCACATTGCCGAAAACTGCATGCAGTTTTTGGGTCTTCATCTTCTTCATTTTGGTTGCCAAAAAGCTTGAAGATAGTGTGGTTGTTTGGAACATCTTCTCACATGCAAGGCTAGCACCTTCAAGGGATCAAAAGAGGTGATAGGGAAACCATCATAGAGCAAGGAATTCACAAAGCTTGGAGCTTTCCACCTTCTTCTCCTCTTGGCCGAATCAATCAACACTTGGAGCTTCCATTTTGGTTTGATTTTCTTCATCAACAAAGCATTGTAAGTATGATTCCGCCATACTTCAAAGTTAAATATATATTCATTTATGTATTTCAAATGCTTAATCTTTCCTTGGGACATATTATAGAAACCAACAATGGTATCATGGAGCCATGGTTAAGCATGAAATACTTTAGGTTAAAATTTGACAAAATTGGTTGAAGCATGTTCTTGTGAAATTTGATGAATGAGTATGCTTGCATGTATATAGAATGATGTTACATGGAATCAATTTTATGAAAAATGCATTGGATGATTTTTCCCCAAAAATTTAACCTTGGCCGAATGGTATGATGAAATTGATTGAAGCATGTTCTTGTGAAATTTGATGAATAAGAATGCTTGCATGTATATAGAATGATGTTACATGGAATCAATTTTATGAAAAATGCATTGGATGATTTTTCCCCAAAAATTCAACCTTGGCCGAATGGTATGATAAAATTGGTTGAAGCATGTTCTTGTGAAATTTGATGAATAAGAATGCTTACATGTATATAGAATGATGTTACATGGAATCAATTTATGAAAAATGCATTGGATGATTTTTTCCCCAAATTCATGCCTTGGCCGAATGTGTTGCTACTTGGAGTGGATTGGATTTTTTTGTGTTTAGATCATTGGATGACTTAGAACGTGTACGGGACGTAGATTAGTAATTCAATCGGATTGAAAAACAAATCGACACAAAAAAACTCACCTTGGCCGAATGTACAGGACATGAAAAGGAGTTGATTTTTTTTGTTAAAATTAATGTTGGACATTTATTTTGAACAATACATGATTAAAAATTAAATGGGTATTTTTGAAATATTTGGTTTAATGTATTAATCTTGGTATTACACTTTAATTAATTGGACTTTAATGTTTGGAATATTAAAATTTAATTAATGGGCTTTAATAATTTAATTGGGCCTTATGGGCTTAAAATTGGTTTTATGGCATTTAAGGGTGATTCCTTATTTGGGCTTGGTAATTGGGTTTGACCCACATTGACCAAAGCCCAAGCCTTAATAAATCAATTGAAAGCCCATTTGACTTGAATTAAATTAAACATTGGATGTTAGTTGGGCTTTGAGGCCCAATAAGATTAGATTTAGAATCTAAGTCTTTAAAGCACATTAAAAGTGTAAACATTTAATTTGGAATTAAATAATTGAATTAGTATTGAATACGAATTAAATTAGATTTAATAAGTAGTTCGATATAATTCGCGAATTCGTACCCTATGTACTTATTCTCAATCGAGTTGGACTCGCGCAAAATCAAACCGTTGTTTGAACATTGGATGATCACTTAAACAAAGACTAATTAATTGGATTAGATTGGTTGTAAAAGCATGTCTTGTTTGAATATTATGTATGATGATGAATGAATAGTGTATATCGGATGGATATTAGAAGGGAAAGGGTAATTTTAGAAATTATTGTAAATTTGGAATTTATAAATTGGACCTGCGTGTCCAGCCTTATCTCTTTATCTCTTTGTATTCTCTTCTCACCTAATTCCCCTCAATGTAAATGAGGTTTCTCTTATTGTATTATGTAATTGGGTAGTAGTAGAATAGTGCTAGCGGGGAGAGGAAAGGGAGTGATTTGTTCTAGGAACAAGTGTGTTATCATATATACCATCCGCATATCACTCTTTACTTTACGCTTTATGATGTTTTAGAAGCATGCTTAAGGGTGTATGATGATGAGACCTAACAAAGATAAATAATTGGTTGCCAATTACGCGAAAATCCCTCAATTTATATTAAGCGAATATCCTTCCATTGAATGGTTCTTGTTCAAGATCCGAAGTTGGCATTGGTTTGTTTTGACCAAAGTCAAGACCTTTGTCAATCAAGGATGTACTTGAATCATGAGAGTTTTGTTGCATATCGGTGTCTTGTCCAAATCGTGATTTTTATTGGCCAAAGTCAAGATCACTTTTTGTCCAACGACATTGATTACGAAACTTTCCTCGTCAATGGGTCCCGCTTAACTGGAATCATTAGGTTTGTTTTTGGCCAAAGCCAAGGCCTAGATGATTCGGAGGATAGGGTTAGGAAAATGTAATGGTTACATTGGCATTATACATATGTTTCGGACTTGGATGTCCACCTAACCGGATCTAGGAATTGGATGAGATCCAATTGATCATGGAGATCTACCTAAGTTAAATAGCATACAATTTTATTGGCCAAAGTCAAGGTTGTGTGTTATTTAACGGGATCCTAGCCCACTAGGAAATTCGATTTCCCGAGTTCTCTACAGAGGGTTAGAAACTTGAAGAAAATAGTGGGAGGCTATTATTGAATTTGCAATTTCGTTCAGATACTTAGCCTTACACGTCTTTCAAAATTATTTCGTCAATATTTTTTTAAATAATTAGTTGGACTAATATATTGTTATTTTTACTTGTAACAGTTTGACTGTACCCATAACATCGTTGACTTTATAGTTGGACTATAGTTGTCAAGATGATTGGCAAAGGTAATATCCGCGACATAATCATGGGCGATAATGTCTTCAAAGGGACAAACTTTGCCGACTGGGAAATGAACCTCAAGATAGTGCTTGGGGCTGAGAGGATACTGTATACTATTCAGAGACCTCTCCCGCCTGAACCCACTGAGCCACTGGAGCTAGAGTTATGGAAGACTCATAGTGACGATTGTGACCAAGCTCAGTCAGTTATGCTAGCTGCAATGACCCAGCATTTCAGACGCCAGTACAGGGACTTGGATCCCTATAACATGATGGCAAGATTGCGTGATCTTCACCGCACCAATAAGCGGATGAAGAGGTACGAGCTAGTAAGGAAACTCTTCCGCTCCCGGATGACAGACGGCGCATCAGTTGAGGCCCACGGGACTCAAATGATCGCCGATATTGATGAGTTGGCCAATATGGGAATAGTCTTGGAGGCTGAGCTGACTATAGATATGATCTTGCAGTCACTTCCTGATACTTGGAAACAAATCATAATCAACTATAAGTTGATGGATACAGATGACACTCTTGGAGAGCTGTTATCCGTATTGAAGGAGTCCGAAAGGGAACTCCTAAAGGGGAGCAAGCGCGAGGCGCATTTGCATCGACCTCTCATGCGCCAAAGGCTAGGCCCAAGGCAATTGGAGGTGCGAGGAAGAAGAAGTTCAAGAACAAGGGCAAAGGCAAGTTGACAGTGGCTTCTAGGAAGCCAAAGGACAAATCTCGCGACATCTGCCTCAACTGCGGCAAGAGGGGTCACTGGAAACGTGACTGCCAAATGAGCATTGTGCAGAGGGAGGATATCAAGGCTGGCAAGGCTATCGCCTCTGGTATGTTTGTTATTGAGATAAATATGAATACTTCTAGTTTTAAAAATTGGATTTTTGATTCTGGTTGTGGTGCTCATATTTGTACTGATGTGCAGGATCTGCATGATAGCAGGATGCTGGCGTCAGGGGAGATGGATCTACGGGTCGGAAACGGAACACCAGTTGCTGTTTTGGCCGTAGGGACTTTTGTTTTAGAACTGCCCTCAGGGCATGTACTTAAACTTTTGAACTGTTATTTTGTGCCTAGTTTAACTAGGAATATTATATCTGTATCCTTGTTAACCCAGCAGGGTTACACTTTTGTATTAGAAACACTGGGTGTTATTTATATAAAAATGATGCAGAAATTTGCACAGCTGTTGCAAATAACGGTCTTTATATTTTGAATATAAATGAATCTCCTAAAATGACAAACAAAAGGCTCAAAAGAGTAATCTAAAAGATGAAGCTTATATGTGGCATTGTCGTCTAGGACACATTAACAAGACTCGCATATCCACACTTTCGAAGAGTGGGTACTTGGACGAATTTGATCCCAATTCATATGACGTCTGCGAATCTTGTCTTTTAGGCAAAATGCCTAAATCACCTTTTAGCGGTAAAGGTGAACGTGCCACAGAACTGTTAGCTCTCGTTCATACTGACGTATGCGGGCCCATGTCTAGCCAGGCTAGAGGTGGATTTCACTACTTCGTAACCTTTACAGATGATGCATCTCGTTACGGTTATGTGTATCTTATGAGACACAAGTCGGAAACTTTTGAGAAATTCAAAGAGTTTCGACACGAAGTGGAGAAACAAACAGGGAAGAGTATTAAGACATTACGGTCAGACCGTGGTGGCGAATACTTAAGTTATGAGTTTCAAGATTACTTGAAAGAATATGGTATTCTTTCACAGTGGACTCCTCCTGGAACACCGCAATTAAACGGTGTGTCCGAACGGAGAAACCGCACCTTGTTGGACATGGTAAGGTCAATGATGAGTCGCACTGAGCTACCAATATCCTTCTGGGGATACGCATTAAACAGTGCTGTACTTATTTTGAATAAGGTACCGTCGAAGTCTGTTGAACAGACTCCATATGAGATATGGACAGGAAGGAAACCAGGTTTCTCTTTCCTAAAGATTTGGGGATGCTGGGCATATGTTAAACGTTTGGAAAGTACCAAACTTGAACCCAAAACTGATAAATGCCTTTTTGTAGGATATCCTAGGGAAACCAAAGGATATTACTTCTATCACCCACAAGAGAACAAAGTATTTGTTGCTCTACAAGCATTTTTCCTTGAGAAGGATTTTATAAATGCAGTGGTAAGTGGGAGGAAAGTAGAACTCGATGAAGATCGTAGTGATACTGTTCCTGGCAATGAATCAACGACGGAACATGAACAGACCATCCGGGATGAGTCTGTACCACAAACTTCACATACACAAGGACCGCGTAGGTCGGAGAGAGTCAGAACAGTACCTGAGAGGTATGGGTTCCTGATCTCACCTCATGTAGATATTAATCTTATTGAGGATAATGAACCGGCTACGTATGAGGAAGCGATACAAAATATCGATTCCGCTTTATGGCAAGATGCCATGAAGTCCGAGATGGATTCCATGTACGCCAACCAAGTTTGGACACTGGTTGATGCACCAGAAGGCATAAAGCCTATTGGATGCAGATGGATCTTCAAGAAGAAGACCGACATGGATGGCAACGTACAAACGTACAAAGCTAGGCTTGTAGCGAAGGGGTATCGTCAACAATATGGTATTGATTATGACGAAACCTTCTCACCCGTTGCCATGATTAAATCCATTCGGATAATGCTTGCAATAGCTGCATATTTCGATTACGAGATATGGCAGATGGACGTTAAAACCGCTTTCCTTAACGGAAACCTTTGGAGGATGTTTATATGCAACAGCCTGACGGTTTTATCGTACCTAGACTTGCAAACAAGGTTTGTAAGTTAAATCGATCCATTTATGGATTGAAGCAAGCATCACGGTCATGGAATCAGCGTTTTGATGAGATCATAAAAGAATATGATTTCGTGCAAAACGCAGATGACCCTTGTGTATACAAGAAGGTTAGTGGGAGAGCACTTACTTTTATTGTCCTTTATGTCGACGACGTATTGCTTATAGGCAATGACATTCCCATGCTAACGTCGGTGAAAGCTTGGCTTTCATTAAAATTCTCCATGAAAGATCTGGGAGAAGCAGCCTTTATTCTTGGAATAAAGATCTACCGGGATAGATCTAGAAAGCTGCTTGGACTCTCCCAGAGTACATACATTGATAAAGTGTTGAAGCGATTCAACATGGAACAATCCAAGAGGGGATTGGTTCCAGTGGTACGTGGTACCTCTCTGTCTAAGGACAAGTGTCCTAAGACTCAGGAAGAGAGAGACAACATGAGTCGGATACCGTTCGCCTCGGCAGTCGGATCGATCATGTATGCCATGATATGTACACGACCTGATGTCTCATATGCTTTGAGCATGTGCAGTCGCTATCAGGCCGATCCAGGTGAAGGTCACTGGATAGCAGTTAAGAATATCCTTAAGTATCTTAAACGAACTAAGGATGCTTCTTAATTTATGGAGGTGGAGAACTTGCGGTATCTGGGTATACCGATGCAAGTTTCCAACCGACAAGGATGACTACAGGTCGCAATCCGGGTACATTTTTTGTTTGAATAACGGAGCAGTGAGCTGGAAATCTTCCAAGCAAGATACTGTTGCCGATTCAACAACAGAAGCGGAGTACATCGCTGCATCTGAAGCAGCGAAGGAGGCAGTTTGGATCCGAAAGTTCCTAATCGGATTAGGAGTAGTTCCGTTAGCAGCTGAGCCCGTTCCATTGTATTGTGACAATAACGGGGCTATAGCACAGGCTAAGGAACCAAGGTCTCATCAACGGTCCAAGCATGTTCTTCGACGTTACCATCTGATTCGGGAGATTATACATCGTGGCGATGTAAAAGTCGAGAAGGTCACATCAGATGACAACATTGCAGATCCGCTGACGAAGGCTGTTCTTCAGCAAGTTTTTGAACGACACATACATAGTTCAGGTATTAGATGCTTGAGTGACTGGCTATAGGCCAAGTGGGAGATTGTTAGACATTGTGTCCCATTGCGTCACTGTTTGTAAATGATATTGTATTATTGTACAAAATTAACTATGTAATAATGAAATTGCCTTTTGCCATTTTGTAAATATTATTTACTTTGATATATAAATGGCGAAAGTCCATATGATTAGTACTGGATTGAGATGATATGAGACAGTATCAATCCATAAAGGTTTAATCATTAAATATCCCTAGCCGTAGTATTATCGAGACTGGACATCGATAATGCGGAATAGACTAGTTGCGCTTGTGCACGTTGTGAGGGCACAACGGCATAGTTCTCATATATTTAAGTATTGGATACTTATGCAAGTGCGATAGGAGGTTGTGTTTTACCGATGGTACGGAAAACAGCTTCGCTCTGGATAGACCCCGCGGAATCCCATTGGTAGTATGTCTAGGTGTCTATGGGAGGCCGCATCAGGGTAGGTGTATATGGTCTTAACCTGAGACTTACATCGCTAGTACTTGCGACAATCGGTAAACTTTGGTTTTGGTGGTTGGGGACCTTAACCGGTTCTGTGTACACCTCTTCTGGGTTTATCGAGAATCGTAGTGTACTGGATGTGATGTCAAGATGGAAGTATCGCTTCAGACATATGGAGGTGATGATCACGCAGGACACAGAACTAGTACTCTATAAAAGGTTGCAACCGTCGGGACAATATGACTAGGTCAGGATTGTCCGATTTAAAGAGACTAGTTGCTTGATGTCCGATATATGTTTCGTACGGGGCAGACACATCTCCAGCCCCAGGCCTAGCATGTGATCATCCGATACTGGATCGATGTACGCAATACTACGGTATACTACGCTTGATATAGATCTTATATTCCTATAAGAATATTTCTGGAGAATTGGGTAGGCATGGCGCTTTGCTAGAAGCCAACCTTGTCTTGTGAATCGGTAAGAACGTAGACGAGGTACGTGCGTGTTCGGATTATCCGACGACCGTATTTACTGCCAACATATCCGGAGATCTCTTGGGTCGCTTCCTGAAGATTCACCTATGATATTTGATTCGAACTTAATTAATCTTGGATTAATTGCGGAGAAACTTTATCTCGGATAAAGTGCCTTATTTAGAGAGAGAGAACGATTAATTTGGAATTAATCAGTAAAATTATTATATTCGATATAATAATTGAAATTCGATTTCGACGCGAAATTAAAATTAGATTTTAATTCGGGCATACGAGTTAATTTAGAATTAATTCGTTAGCGACGTAAATAATAATTTCGCTAGGCGCGATTATTTATTTAAATTCGATTTAATTAACGTCGCGACGCAAGTTCGGTATTTCGGAAATATCGAACCCGAACGCGTGAGTGCACGTGGGCCCGCTTTCATTTGGAAACGTGTGGGGCCCACATGACACATGTCATTATATGTATTATTTTATTGATAATGCATTGCATGGTGATAGTGTATAATGCACTCAATTGTTATGCATGGAATTTGAGTGTTTGACACTCTAAGCCTTTGCATGGTTTGTGTCATAGATTTATTATTATTTAATAATATTATGGCATAAATATAAATTGATTTTTGGTATCAAAAATCAAAGAAAAATCTCTCTTCTCTCTCTCACATTGCCGAAAACTGCATGCAGTTTTTTGGTCTTCATCTTCTTCATTTTGGTTGCCAAAAAGCTTGAAGATAGTGTGGTTGTTTGGAACATCTTCTCACATGCAAGGCTAGCACCTTCAAGGGATCAAAAGAGGTGATAGGGAAACCATCATAAAAAGGAATTCACAAGCTTGGAGCTTTCCACCTTCTTCTCCTCTTGGCCGAATCAATCAACACTTGGAGCTTCCATTTGGTTTGATTTTCTTCATCAACAAAGCATTGTAAGTATGATTCCGCCATACTTCAAGTAAATATATATTCATTTATGTATTTCAAATGCTTAATCTTTCTTGGGACATATTATAGAAACCAACAATAGCAAGTTGGAAAAAATTACTAAATCCAAGCTTTTCTTTTTGTTTTTCCTTCTTCTTCATCAGGCTTCTTGTTTTCCTTAATGGAGTTCTGGTAAAGTGTATTAGGTTATTAATGAAATGAAAATGAAAAACAATAGATACGTGCTTCACTTTTAGCCTGGCCGAATTTGCCAAGCCAAATACAAGAAAAAAATTTTCAATGTCATTTCACTTTAATTATGTCAACTTGATAAATATCTTAAAAACACTTTATTAGATATTTAAACTTGGTCAAAAAAGGCAACTAAGCCATTTAAATCAAATATCCTAAGTTAAGATATATATTTAATTATATTAATCATTTAACAATTAAATAATTAATTAATTAATATACAAATATATTAAATATATGTATTATATTTACATTAAATATCAAATACATATATTCATTTTAGGATATAAGTCAAATATCTCAATTTGATATTAATTAATGTGTATTTAAAATAATCAAGTATTAAAGTAAATACACAATAATTAATCAAATGACTATCGGGTCCCTTTGGCACGTATCTTGCGTTTAACCTTTAAACGACTTTATAAATAATCAATATTATTTATTAATGTTGCTCTAGTGTTCTATGAGTATGTTTCATTATTGAGACTCTCTAGATCAGGGATATATCTGTCCCGAAATCAAATGTCGTTCCATAATTATCCACCCATAAATTATGACGATCACAGATAATTCGCTGAATCATACAGGTCGAGGTCATGGAAAATGTATAATTCCTCCGTCACAGGTATCCGATAAATCAAAG
This sequence comes from Zanthoxylum bungeanum, assembly GCA_019454045.1. Lineage (NCBI taxonomy): Eukaryota > Viridiplantae > Streptophyta > Magnoliopsida > Sapindales > Rutaceae > Zanthoxylum > Zanthoxylum bungeanum. The sequence goes on from SKCR01012965.1 coordinate 33,202, forward strand.
ATATATATGTAAATGTCAAATCTCTATGGGATTATCCAGTCGACTATTCTATTAGCAATCTCTAAGAATGTTTAGAACTAGCTTCTAAACTTTACCACGGGCCATGGTTTTATCTGATTGCTAATATATGGACTACATATGCTCTGGTACACAGAACTGACGGATCCTATCTTGATACGCATAGGACACCCTGAGGATCTATCTACACCACCAACGAAAGGGGAGGTAGATAGATCTAATAGATCGGTGACGTGACTGCCATCAAAGGTAGAAGATGTCTCATGTGCCCACAACGGCATTCAAGTCTAAGAATCACAAGTGCTACTCAACCCGAGAAGATTCTTATTTACCGTTGTGTACCATCCATTAAGAATCTTCGGTGAGTCGTTCAGTGTTTATCCGCTATAAACACCCACTCATCTATACTAGTCTCCAAGACAATGGTCATTGAGAAACCATGGAATCATATATTCCAGTATACGACATGTATCGGTCTCAACGGGTTTACTTTACTGACCAAGTAGTGTAAACTGACCAGAAACTGTCTGAGAATGAAAACGTCATGATACTCTCAATGTCAGTTGCGACGTTTTTGCAATAGTACCATGACTAATCAGTCTAAGGTCATTACGTCTTTATCATATATAAGATAGATTATATTATAGAAACTGCATATTATTCAAATAATAATGTTTTACAGAAGTATTCAAAGAAAATACAACGGGAATTGGCGCTCTGATCACCAAACCCCAACAAAATCTCCCACTTGCTCTAGTCCAATAACGATTGTATCTAATACCCATCGACCACATGTTTAGCAAACAGCTTCGGAGGTATGGCCTTCGTCAGCGGGTCAACTTATACATTATCTTCACTTGGTACCTTGAACACGACAATATCCCATCGCCGACACAATCTCTCGAATGATGTGGTACTTGCGTTCCACATGCTTGACTTCTGATGCGCCTCGGTTCCTTTGCTTGGCAATGGCTCTAATATTATCACAGTATAACGGAATCGCATTCTCGATACTTGGGACAACTCCCAATTTTGTGATAAAGTTATTTATCTACACAGGCCTCTTTTGCAGCTTCAGAAGCTGTAATATATATATATTCCGCCTCAGTGGTGGAATGCTGTCGATCCTGTTTGGAACTCTTCCAACAAACTGCACCTCGTTAAGGGTAAAGACAAATCTAGATGTAGACTTTCTATCATCGGATCCGATTGGAAATCAGAGTCTGTATACCCATTAACCTGCAGTTCATTTCCTCCATAAACTATTAACTTATCCTTGGTACCTTTAAGATACTTCAGGATATGTTTAATGGCCATCCAATGGTCATTACCCGATTGGACTGATATCGGA
>SKCR01012966.1:0-34417 GCA_019454045.1 Zanthoxylum bungeanum
TAATTGACATTGAGAAGCGTCACTATAAGTTGTATATCTTTAAATAAAGTTTATGGTCAAGATTTACTAAGACGGGTCAGGATTTACTAACACGGGTCGGTTAGTAAAATCCGCTGAGACCAATACATGTCGTATATCGTGACTTTGTCCGATGGTTTATCCCAATGAATCATGAGTCTCAGGAGACTCGTATAGATATGTAGGTGTTTATTTGCTAAACACTGAATGACTCACTGAAGATTTCCTAATAGATGGTACACCAACGTCAATAGGAATCTTCTCGAGTTGAGCGAGCATAGTGGTCATTCGACTTGAGATACCACAGTGGATATATGAGTTATTCTCCACACTTTGATGACAGTCACATCACCGATCTATTTAGATAAGACCTCCGCCTGTTCGGAAGTAAGTTCCGAGTGTTATTTAGAGATCGTAAATTTTGAAAGTCGACTATATTATACCATAAAGATTTGACGTTCTTATCTATATCCCAAGTATAATATGGATAGCTTGTGACCGAGGGATTATACGTATGCAATGATCTCGACTTGCATAGTTTAGCGAGATTATCCATGGTCGTCATAATTCATGAGTGGGTGAATTATGGACACGAATTGGATTTCGTGACGGATAAACCTAAACTTATAGAGTCTCACAATATGAAGTGTACTCGTTGAGCACTTGGGGAACACGTTATGAATAATACAGATTATTCATAACACTTCATCAGATTAAATGAGTTAATTCGAATCGTTTAATCGGTTAAACGAAAACACATGCTTTCGGAAATTTTGGTCAATTAATAATTAATGTGTATTTGTATTTGATACAAAATTTAATTTGATACATATTAATTAATTGTCAAATGAGACTTTGACACATGCTATTAATATATGTATTTGTTATTTAATGTAAATAAAAATACATATATAATAATAATTATATTAATTAATTATTTAGATATTTAAATGTTAAATATTTAAATAGTTAAATGATATCTATATTTCATAATTGTTATGTTATATGGCTAATTATTATTGATACATGTGGCATATTTTAATTAAACTTTAGGTGTGCAAATTTGATTTGCTAGCATAAAGCTTAATTTTATTTAATTGAATTAAATTAGAAAATTGACCAAAATGCCCCCGAAAAGTCGGTCAAACTTGTTTTTTAGGTTAGAAAAATTTGTTTTCTCCTTCACTTGGCTTAGCATGGCCGAAACTTATCCTCCAAATACATCTCCAAATTTGCTTGGTGATTCAATGAAGAAAATCAAGAAAAATGCTTAAGGAATTAGGAGATTTAAAGGTAATTCTTTATATCCCTAAGCTTAGAAAGCATGTTTCTTGTTTCTTGATCATCTAGATAGATTCTAGGGTTTCTTCTTTTCTTAAGAATTTGGGGCTTTTTGATTTGGAGGATGAAATGGAAGGCTTGGTGCATATGTGAAGTGATATTGAATGATATTATTGTAATATTTGTTCAATTTGAGCATTTGATGATATGTTGTCATTCTATAGTGTTATAACCACTCTTATAATGCCTAGAATTGTTCTTAGGTGCTTCATTGGCGGTGACTTGAATTGGTGTTGTGATTAATTTGATTAATGTTGAGAAAATTGGATTAAAGCATGAAAAATTGATATTTTTGCCCTCTGGATCAGATCTGGAAAAAATGTTTTTATGGTGATGAAAATTATGTCATGTAAATGTATGAGATGTGTTTTCGGTGTTGGAACAATTGCTGGAAACTGTTTCGGTGTTGAAATATGCAAAAACAACGAAAAACGGCATTACCGGGTGACTTTTGAGCCAACCGGGTGACGGCTGCCCAAACCGTGAATTGGTCACTGTTCAGGCAGCCCATGAACTACCATAATATTTTTGGGATGTGTTTTGGGTGTTGGAACAATTGCTGGAACTGTTTCAGTGTTGAAATATGCAAAAACATCGAAAAACGGCATTACCGGGTGACTTTTGAGCCAACCGGGTGACGGCTGCCCAAACCGTGAATTGGTCACTGTTCGGGCAGCCCATGAACTACCATAATATTTTTGGGATGTGTTTTGGGTGTTGGAACAATTGCTGGAAACTGTTTCGGTGTTGAAATATGCAAAAACATCGAAAAAAGGCGTTACCGTGTGACTTTTGAGCCAACCGGGTGACGACTGCCCAAATAGTGAATTGGCCATGTTCGGGCAGCCCATGAACTACCATAATACTGTTGGGGCTGAACCTGGGTAGCCCTCATGTGTATTGGGTGATCGGTTCGGTCAAAAACGTGTTTTATGTCATTTTACAGAAAAACATATTTCGTAAAAGTTTCGCAATATTTTTTTAACCATTTATGTCGCTATTTGATATCGAATAAATATTTTTAGGTGAAATATGAATGAATTATTCATATTGGTTATTGAATAATTTATTCGGTAATTTAAAAAGTTTTAAAATTACGATTTCACCCGAATGATGAGTGAAATTTATATCACTATTTCCCACTCATTTAATCTAATATTTTGTATAGTTTCTTGAGTTTTGTGAACGTTTTGATATGTTTTGTGTTATTTTGTAGATAAATAAAGTTTCAGGACATTCTGGAGGTGATTTGGAGTAAAACAGTGAAAATTGGCGAAAAAGTGCATTTTGGTAATTTCCAGCGTCGCGCCGCCCAGACCTTCCGCGTCGCGACGCCCAGTATGCGCCGAATCTACTAACGTGCGCCGGGTCAACAAATCTGAATCTGAGAAAAGTTTGACTTTGCTAAAATGCGCCGTGCCACGTGTCACCATCACATCAATTTGCTAACGTGCGCCGTGACACGTGTCAACATCATATGCTGCCGACACTCAGACTTGACACGTGTCGCCTTGTCATCAGCCATGTCATCGGTCAAAAAGTCAACATCGCCATGTGTCACGCCACATCATCCGCCACGTCACAAGGTCAACGAAGTCAACTTGCCACGTCAGCATCAGCCAATCACAGCGTGACACGTGTCGCCACGTGTCGCAATCCTATTGTGCCGACAATTGCAACACGCGTCACCGCCACGTCAGCACCACGTCACCGCCACGTCAGCATCAATAATTGAGTATCCTATCCTTATCTGACACGTGGCGGATAAGAATCTCAGCGACCAATCAGAAGCCGCCACGTGTCACAATAATTGAAGCCCAACCACTCTGCCACGTGTCACCTTATCATCTTATCCAGAATCTTCAAACCAGCGAACCAGAACGTGCCACATCGACAAATCCGGCGTCGCGACGCTGAAGACCTGGCGTCGCGACGCTGGAACCAAAAATTTCTATAAATACCGCGCGAATTTCAGAATTCCGTGCACCTTCATCTCTCTTCAATTCCTTCTAAAGAGAGAGCTTCTCTCTCTAGATTCTTTAGTTTTTAGTTTTTAGTTTTTTTTTTATTTTTTTAGTTTTTAGTTTTATAATAATTTTAATTACTTTTTGTAATAATAGTAATTTAATTTTTACTTTTTACTTTTTACTTTTACAGTTTTTACTATTCATGAGGAAGTAATTCATTTTACCTTAGCATTTTATTTTATTTTACTTTTCAGTTTTACTTTATGTCTTTTACTTTTCAGTATTTTTACTTTATGTCTTTTACTTTTAAGTTGTTACTAGCCCTAGTTATGTGTTAGTTATCTGGGGTTGTGATGAATTCTAATATCACCGGTTTATAAGGGGTTATTTTATAGTTTGGGTAATTTAAAGGTTTACTTATTAAATCTTAAGCTTAATGCTTCTTGTTGTCTGATCACCAATAAGATTGATGTGGTAAATCTAAAATGAACTAGACATAGGGATTTTAGGTTTCAGCCTTAGATTTAATAGCCCACGATCTTCCTTGAGGATAGATAACCCTTTAATAGATTTCCTTACAGGATAGGAATATACCTGTCGGGCGGGGGTAGCCATAATTGGAACTTAAACTTAATGAATCCAGATAATTTGGTTGACATAGACATATGGTTCAATTGGGTTAAACTGGGTATTTGCGTCTGACCATCGACAGAGGCTTTTGCATAATTTAGTGTTCCAGGTTAGTAAACTGATTTATTACACAAACATAAAATAACCACTTCATCTTTTAAATGATATTAGAATGATTCACGACCCTAAATCTTTGTGTCTTTTGTTATTTTCCTTAGTATTTTCTTTTGTCTTTTTATTTATTTATTTATTTTGTAAAACCACTTTCAACCAATCAAACAATCATCTCTTCTTCATTTAATTAGATATCTGTAAATAAATAGATTCAATAATTAATAACAATAGTAGGAATTAAGTCCTCGTGGGATCGATATTTTTATACTACTTGAACGATACGTGCGCTTGCGTTATACGTGTGTGTTTACGCCGGTCAAGTTTTTGGCGCCGTTGCCGGGGACTTATATTTCTTGAGTTATTAATTTTGAAGCTATCCAATTTACTTGTATCTAATTTTCTTTATCTTTATCTGTAACTTTTATTTTTTTTATTGTATTTTCAGGTGATTTAAAAAGGAACACTACTGGAGATTGAAAGATTACGAGCTTTACAAGAAGATACACCCCACATCTGGGAGCAACAGTCCGTTTTCTGAGGCCTGTTGTCCAGCCCAACAATTATCACTGGATGCCAGAACCATCATACTTTCCATCTTATCCACCATCCACCTACTATCCTCAACAAAAATCAGAACCATCAGGGGAAGAACAATTGATTGATATGCTCAAAAATTTTTCCAAGAAACGAGACGAAAAGTTGGATACAATGCTTGAAACAAGCCTGAAGCAACTTGAAAGTATTCAGAGGCAATCAGAATTCATTCAGAGGATGACAGATCAAATGAGACAATTAACAGAAAACCAGAACTACATACCTCAAGAACCAGTTTCAGATGACACTGATGAAGCCTTCAAGTACCCAGAAATCCACCAAGACACTTCAACAAAGGAGGAGGCTGAGCAGTATCAACAACCAGAGGTATCAGTTCAGGAGCCCGAACCGGCAAAGTCTCGATTTGATTTCTATTATTCAGATTCTGACGAGGATGAAGCTGAAATATTTGTTCAAACTGCATCAAAAATTGAGGATGGAATTCTGTATCCTCAAAATGAAGATCTTGGAGATTCCATTGCACAAATGTTTGAAGAAGATCTACCTGAGCCAATCATTTCAACCAGATCAGAGGATGAAGACCTAAAATCTAACATTTCTTTTCAGGTTGACAATTTTGAAGCATGTATTTCACAGATGACAGATGAAGAGCTGAATACAAAAATTTTACAATACATCTGTGAAGAAAAGGTGGAGCAAGAAACAGAGCAAATAGAAGAGCAAATATCTGACCTTATTAAAGATCCAGAGCATTCAGGAAAAACATCGCTGTTTTGGGGAGTACTGATCAAAGAAACCACCCAGAAGCTTGACAGAATGGAACTTCCATTCCAAGTCAAGCATCATACGAGACCTCCTAATTTTATTTCTTTCTTTGCAGGAACTACTGGAGCAACAAAGATCAAAAAGGTGGCACGAGCAATGACTGAGACAAAATTCTTTTTGCCACTTTAACCGTTGGAAGAGACCCTTCAAAAGCAACGCTCACGGGATTGTCTTTAATCGGACATCCAAAACGACACTGAAACCTCCTAACAGATGAATTTCAGTCACGTCTGGCTGAAGACGAAAAATTTAGCGCTAGCAGGGAGGCAACCCATGCAATTTGTTGTAATTTATTTATTTATTTATTTATTTTTGTGTGTGAACTTTTTAATTGTGTGTGAGTTCTGCAGGAAAAATTTAAAATGGAATTTATCAGGACAAAGCAAGCCAGTGCAAGCGGGATTTTTACAAAATAAAAATTTGACAAAATCACGAAGATACAAAGTCAATCCAGAAAAGACGGTCGAGTAAGAAGTCTGCTTTTGGGACGCGTCCCTATGGATTTATCTGTCGCAAGACATGGTTTTGCCAAAAAAAAAAAAAAAAAAATTCAGCGTCGCGACGCTGACTCGAAATCAGAGACATAAGCAGGGCACTGGCAGCATCTCCTTTCACTTTTCACTTCTTCTTCTTCCTCAAAACACAATCACCGAGCCGGCCAACCAGAAACCCTAGCCGAAACCGCCACTGCCTAGCCCTCATCGCCCAAACCGCAACCACTCACCGAGAACAAACAAAACCAAGATCCATCAGCCATCATCAAACCGAGATCCAAACGACCACCGCAATCCAACCCACCGAGAGCCATCCTTGCCGTGAGCAAGTCATCACCAGCCGAGATCCACACCGTGAGCAAGCCAAGCCGTCCATCACCATCAAAACCAAGCTTCGCCGAATCCACCGAGATCCATCACAGCCACTTCAACCAGAAACCAACAACCACCATCAAACCAAGATCCACCCCTTGCCGTGACCGAAACCCACCAGCCACCGAACCGAAATCGAGTGCCATCGTGACCGTGAACCTCACGACCGAGATCCACAGCCGCAACCATCGCCACTGTCTCGCCTGAACCGAACCACACAAGACCGATCATTACGGATCTCCAACCCAAAGCCGCGAACCCACTCTTGCTGAAACCAGAAGCCATCACCTGAGACCAAAACAGAGAAACCGTGAACCACCACTGAGCCACCAACGAACCAAACCGAGAGAACCCACCACTGCCAAAATCAGAATTTGAGATTAACATTAATGATTTGATAAAAATTTGATTTGGTAATTGGTAAATTGATTTGGTAATTAGGTTTGAATTGTGTGTGTTTGATTTGGGAATTTTGAATTACGATGGGTTGGATTGTGGATTAATTTGATTCGTAGATTTTGGGAGCGAAGATTTGAATTGGAGTGTTTGTGGCATTTGATAGATTTAGGTTGTGTTGGATAATCAAAAATTCAGGGGAGACTCTGTCGGATTTTTCTGAAAAATACCAAAGTTGGGATTTGATTGGTGATAATTTTTTAGGGTGAATTTTGGGGAAATTTTAAGTTTTTAGAGGTGATTCTGCATAGCGATCGTGGTAAGAACCGTAATTTGGACATAAATCTTAATCGGTAATTTTTCCTGTAAAATTTCAGCTGACCAGGTATTATCTTCTGAACTCTTTTGTGTATACATAGTGTGAACTTTTTAATTTTGTGTGTTATGTTTGTAGGGAATACAGAAGGAATTGTGTTTGGCAATTCATTAACGATGGCTGAATAAGGAATGAAATCTTAAGATACATCCTAATGAATTTATACTACGCGAGTGGCGTATTGCGTACACAATTCCGTTGCCTTAATTATTGCTTTGATTCGCTTTTCTTTTGTAATTATCTTTATTTTCGTAGACAGGATCCAGACTTTTTGACCTTTCACGATCCATTTTGTTGTTTAGCTAACAAGCGTCCTCTGGAAGATACTTGTGCTATTTTATTCACCCTTTTCAGGTACTATAAATTCAGCCCGTCATTGCACTTTTGAAGGCATCCTGATTTAAAAAAAAGAAATACATAAAAAATGGAAGCCACTTCAAGAAGACGAGTTGAGAACATCTGTGTGTTTTGCGGTAGTACTGTTGGTACTAAACCACAATACATAGAAGCAGCACATGAATTGGGTCGAGTCTTAGCAGCAAGGAATATGCACCTAATATATGGCGGAGGAAATCTCGGACTTATGGGGATCGTTTCAAAGGCCGTACAGGAAGGAGCAGTCATGTTTGGGAATCATTCCAAAACCCTTGGCAGAGGCAAATCTTATTGGATCATCAAACGGGAGGAATGATCGTGCCAGGTATGTCTGAACGACTGGTAGAAATGATTAACAGTTCTGATGCTTTTATTGCTTTGCCAGGTGGCTTGGTGGATGAGCGGAAAATATATCAATATTTACCGCCCCTTTTACTTAATATTTTGTTTAGTTTCTCTCGGTTTGATGAATGTTTTGATGTGTTTTAGTTTATTTTGCAGATAAAATAATATCGGGACTCAATGAAATCATTTAGGACGAAATGTGGATCAAATAAGGGCAATTATTGGACTTGATATATTAATTTTGGAGATTGGAAATTTGAAAGGGCGTTTTGACGAAGTGCAGTTTTGGAAATTCCAGTTTTGCACATCTGTCGTATGTTGGGCATAACCTTTTACTCAGATATCGGATTGAGCTGATTCAAGTGCCAGATTAAAGAAGACTCAAAGATCTACAACTTTGAAAGAGAAAATATTTTCGAATTCTGAAGATTTCATGACCGAAATTGATGAACCATCCAGAAGTGTGTGGAGTGTAATTATTAAAAGTCATTATCAATCATTTTCAAAGCAAAATATTAATTAATTAATAATTAATAAAAATTATCAAATCAACACCAAACAAGATAAGAAATTATTGGAGCAATTATTGGAGTAATTAGTGGAGAAATTAATAATGTAATTGGTGGAGAAATTGATTGATGATTTGATGGTGGCAAAATTTTGCCTATAAATACCAAGCCATTTCATTTGTAAAATTCATACTTTCTTCTTTGAAATCCTTAATGAAAAAATAAAAAGATTGTATCTAGTTTGTTTATTTTTAGTTTTCAGTAATTAATTTTCACTTTCGCACTTTCTTTTCTTTACTTTTTAGTTTTACTTTCCGTAATTTACTTTTACGCATAACACTTTCCTTTCTTTACTTTTCAGTTTTTATTTTTCAACCATGAGGAGGTAACTTCCCTCTGCCGAGGTGAAAGGTAATTCTTTTACTTTTACTATCTTAGATTAATCTCCCTTAGACACAACATATTCACTATTCTAAAATTTGACTTAAAAAGGAATACCGCTATATTGGTCGGTGGGCTATTTAATTTAAACTGTTAAACCTGACTAAGCAAGGATACCGCCAGATTGGTCGGTTGGTAATTTAATTTTGGTTCCGCCTTTATGGCTGGTTATTTCTTTATCGCCTACATGGCAAGTTCATGGACAAATTTTACCGCCTTTATGGCTGGTCGGACTTAACTTGACTTAATCAGGATACCGCCTATATGGTCGGTTGGTTTTAATCTCACAAGTGATTATGTTATACTAAGGGAGATATCTAAGTTAGTAATTAGTAAAAGTAATTCCTTTTATCTTGGCAGTTTATTTTCATTTACTTACTTTCCCGCTTTTACTTTCTCGCAGTTACTTTTTAGCATTTTTATTTTATGTCTTTTAAGTTTTCATTAGCCATAGCTATGTATTGTAACTAAGTTAGTATCTAGGGTTGTGATGAATTTCAATATAACCGGTTTATAAGGGGTTAGATTATAGGTTGGGTAATTTAAAGATTTATTTATTGAGTCTTAATCTTAATGCTTTTTATTAACTGGCCATTAATAAAATTGATTAGGTAAACTTAAAATGAACTAGACATAGGGATTTTAAGTTTAAGACCTTAGACTCAATAACCCACGATCTTCCTTGAGGATAGATAACCCTTTTAATAGATTTCCTTACAGGATAGGAATATACCTGTCGGGCGGGGGTAGCCATAATTGGAACTTAATCTTAATGAATCTAGGTAATTTGGTTGACATAGACATATGGTTCAATTGGATTATACTAGGTATTTGAAATTGACCATCGGAAGAGGCTTTTACATAAATTAGTGTTCCAGGTTAATAAATCAATATATTACCCAACTTTAAGATAACCACTTCATCTTCTAAATAATATTGGAATTAATCACAACCCTGGATAGTTTTTTATAATTTTGGATTTTTCTCAACCTACTTTTAAGCAATTTTATTTACTTGTTTTAAATTTAGAATCATCGTCATTTCAAATCATTCAATCAAACAACCTGTTAGATACTGGTAATCAGTTGGCCCCATAAATTAATAACAAAAAGGTTTTAAGTCCTCGTGGGATCGATATTTTTATACTACTTGAACGATACGTGCGCTTGCGTTATACGTGTGTGTTTACGCCGGTCAAGTTTTTGGCGCCGTTGCCGGGGACTTATTTATCTTTCATTATTAGTTTACGGGTTAGTTTCGTTACTTGTATTTAATTTTTCTTTTTACTTATTGTTTTCGTTTTCTTGTGTTTTCAGGTTCTCATAAACTTCATGAGACGAACCAGAAGCTTTGAACTACAACCGTTTGACCCAGAAATTGAAAGAACTATCAGACAGTTGAGAAGGGATAAGCGAGAAGGCCAAGAAGCTTTAGTTAACATGGAACCTGAACCTTTGGAGGTTGCACCACCAATTCCCATTCGAGACAGAACCATTCCAGTGGTAGATGGCCTCATTTCCTGTATTGTACTTCCTCCCTTACCAGCAAATGCAGGTGACATCAAAACTTGCATTCAGATGATTCAGCAGTCAGTTCAGTTTGGGGGGAATGCAATTGAAGATCCTAATGCCCACATCAGCAACTTCCTGGAAGTTTGTGGCACTTTCAATTACAACCGAGCATCAGAAGAAGCAATGAGACTGCGGGTTTTTCCATATTCCTTGAAAGACAGAGCAAAGGCCTGGCTACATTCACTATCAGCTGGTTCCATCACAACATGGAACACTCTAGCCACCAAATTCCTTGCAAAATACTTTCCACCAGCCAGAACTGCAAAGTTGAGGAATGACATCACATCCTTTGTGCAGCAAGATTCAGAATCTCTGTACGAAGCTTGGGAAAGATACAAAGATCTGCTCCGGAAATGTCCTCACCATGAGATTCCAAAATGGCTTCAAGTCCAAACTTTCTATAATGGACTTTCTGGATTGATGAGAACCACTATTGATGCTGCTGCTGGAGGAGCTTTGATGTCAAAAGGAGAAGATCAAGCCTGGGACCTAATCGAAGAGATGGCCAATAACAATTCCTTGTGGCCAACAGAAAGGAGCTTGATTCAAAGAATTGCAGGAATTTATGAAGTTGGAGCCAACACAGCAGTTAGTGCCAAACTGGACCAGATATGCAAATTCATGGAGACTCTCAACACTCAAAGCAATATTGGAGCAACAAGTTCAACATATGGAGGAGCACCAGAGCCAACTCAACCTGAAGAAACGGTGAATTATGTCAACAATTTCAACAGACAGGGAACAATCCATATTCCAACACCTACAACCCAGGGTGGAGGAATCATCCCAATTTTTCATGGAGCAACAATTCTGGACAAAGGAACAATCCACCACCAGGATTTCAGCAACAACAACAATCCACCACCTGTATTCCAGCAACATAACAAAGGCCAGGAGCATGAAAAAGAACCAGTAATGGCAGAAGTGCTGGCTCAGTTAAAAAAATACGATGCTATGATTCAGAACCAATCAGCTTCTATCAAAGCACTGGAAAATCAGATTGGACAACTGGCCAATGCTCAGAGTTACAGACCACCAGGAAATCTTCCCAGCAATACAGAACCGAATCCAAGGAACCGAGGGAAGGAGCAATGTCAAGCCATCACCTTGAAAAGCGGTACTGAAATCAACAAAGATGTTGGAATCAAGGCAACCATTGAAGATGTTCCAAAAGAAGCAGAGCAACAGATGGAGGAAAAAGAAGCAAGGAAAAAGAACAGATTACTCCACCTCCACCTTTTCCTCAGCGTCTTCAGAAAAACAAACTGGACAAGCAGTTTGCTCGATTCCTGGAAGTATTCAAAAAGCTGCACATCAACATCCCATTTGCAGAAGCCTTGGAACAAATGCCCAGCTATGTCAAATTCATGAAAGATATTCTTTCACGAAAACGAAGATTGGGAGATTACGAGACAGTAGCATTGACGGAAGAATGCAGTGCCATCATTCAGAGGAAACTACCCCAGAAGTTGAAAGATCCTGGCAGTTTCACAGTCCCGTGCACCATTGGAGAACATTACATCGGTAAGGCTTTATGTGATTTAGGTGCTAGTGTTAACTTGATGCCTTTTTCTATTTACAGGAAACTACAGATTGGAGAAGCAATGCCTACCTCTGTCTCTTTGCAACTTGCCGATCGAACGCTCGCATTTCCAAGAGGAGTGGTTGAAGATGTGTTGGTGAAAGTTGACAAACTCATTCTCCCAGCTGATTTCATTATCCTTGACATGGAAGAAGACAAAGATGTTCCTATCATTCTTGGGAGACCATTCTTGGCTACAGGGAGAACTGTGATTGACGTACAAAAAGGAGAACTAACCATGAAAGTTCAGGACCAAGAAGTTACTTTCAATGTTTTCAAAGCCATGAAATTCCCGAGCGATGAAAAGGAAGAAGAATGTTTCAGAATTGATATTGTTGATAGTATCATTCAAGATACTGATACAATTCCCACAGATAAACTTGAAGCTTGCATCACCAACATGTCTGACAGTGAGCTTGATGCTGAAATTATGGAATGTATCAACTATCTTGACAAGCCGTTTCGTTTCAAAGTGACACAACCAATTGAAAGTTTGGAACTTCCAAAGACAGACCGAATCAAACCCTCGATTGAAGAACCACCGCAGCTAGAACTGAAGTTACTCCCGAGCCATCTCAGGTATGCATTTCTTGGAAACTCTTCTGAATTACCTGTTATAATTTCTTCGTCGCTAACATTGGAACAGGAAGAAAAGTTGCTGAGAGTATTGCGAGAGCACAAGAAAGCCATTGGTTGGACTATAGCAGACATTCGAGGCATTAGTCCATCATTTTGCATGCACAAAATCTTGATGAACGATGAGTACAAACCCACTGTGGAGCATCAACGGAGACTCAATCCAATCATGAAGGAAGTCGTGAAGAAAGAAATCATCAAATGGTTGGATGCTGGCATCATTTATCCCATTTCAGACAGCAGTTGGGTGAGTCCTATGCAATGTGTGCCGAAGAAAGGAGGAATTACTGTGATCACCAATGAAAAGAATGAGTTAATTCCGACAAGAACGGTGACTGGATGGAGAGTATGCATGGACTACTGTACGAAGCTGAACAAAGCCACCAGAAAGGACCATTTTCCGCTGCCATTCATTGACCAGATGTTAGACAGATTGGCGGGACATGAGTTCTATTGCTTTTTGGATGGATATTCAGGATACAATCAGATTTCCATTGCACCAGAGGATCAGGAGAAAACCACATTTACATGTCCTTATGGTACTTTTGCTTTCCGCAGGATGCCATTTGGACTATGTAATGCCCCTGCCACATTTCAGCGTTGCATGATGGCCATTTTCTCAGATATGTTGGAGCAGAGTATGGAGGTTTTCATGGATGACTTTTCTGTATTTGGAGATTCATTTGATCATTGTTTGCAAAATCTTGAACATGTATTACAAAGGTGTGAAGACACGAACTTGGTACTCAATGGGAGAAATGCCACTTTATGGTACAGGAAGGCATTGTTCTTGGACACCGGATCTCACAAAAGGGAATCGAGGTAGACAAAGCAAAGATCGAGACAATTGAAAAACTACCTCCTCCAACATCTGTCAAAGGCATTCGGAGTTTTCTTGGACATGCAGGTTTTTACAGGAGATTTATCAAAGACTTTTCCAAAATTGCAAAACCTCTTTGCAACCTTCTGGAAAAGGATGTGCCTTTCAACTTCACCAAAGAATGCCATGAAGCCTTCGAGATCTTGAAACAGAAGCTGGTTTCTGCCCCCATCATTGTAACACCAGACTGACTGGACCCTTCCATTTGAAGTAATGTGTGATGCTAGTGATTTTGCTGTAGGTGCAGTTTTGGGACAACGCAAAGCAAAGATTTTCCACACCATTTACTACTCCAGCAGAACTCTAAATGAAGCTCAACTCAACTACACAACCACTGAAAAGGAGTTGCTTGCAGTTGTGTTCGCTTTTGACAAATTCCGTTCTTATCTGTTGGGTCCCAAAGTGGTAGTCTACACAGATCATTCAGCAATCAAATATCTGATCGCGAAGAAAGATGCCAAACCCAGATTGATCCGTTGGATACTTCTTCTGCAAGAATTTGACGTGGAGATTCGAGACAGGAAAGGAACAGAGAACCAGGTGGCAGATCACTTATCGAGGATCGAGAATGGAGAAACAGCTGGCAAAGAACTGTCAATCAAAGAAACTTTTCCAGATGAACAGCTATTTGCCATGAAACAACAAGATACCCCTTGGTATGCTGACTATGTCAACTACATTGTGTCAGGAAAATGGCCGTTGGAATGGACAACTCAACAACGGAAGAAATTCTTCAAAGAAGTCAAGCACTATATCTGGGATGAGCCGTACCTGTTCAAACGGTGTGCTGATCAATTATTGAGACGGTGTGTTCCACAGGAGGAGGTCAACAGTGTTTTGCAGCACTGTCATTCATCACCATATGGCGGACACTTCAGCGGAAACAAAACTGCAGCAAAAGTCCTTCAATCAGGTTTGTTCTGGCCTACACTTTTTAAAGATGCTTATCTTTTTGCTTTTCAATGTGACAGGTGCCAGAGAATGGGGAATATTTCGAGAAGAAACGAAGGACCATTGCAAAACATTCTGGAAGTTGAGATATTTGATGTGTGGGGTATTGATTTCATGGGACCCTTTGTTCCATCATTCGGAAACCTGTACATATTGGTTGCTGTAGACTACGTCTCCAAATGGGTTGAAGCAATTGCACTGCCATCCAATGATTCAAAAGTGGTGATCAAATTCCTGAAAAAGAACATTTTCACTCGGTTTGGAACACCTCGAGCAATCATCAGCGATGGTGGCTCTCATTTCTGCAACAAATACTTTGATGCACTTCTATCCAAATACGGAGTTACTCACAAGGTTGCCACAGCCTACCATCCACAGTCAAATGGACAGGTTGAAGTTTCAAATAGAGAAATCAAAAGAATCTTGGAAAGAACCGTTGGATCAACAAGGAGGGACTGGTCTGTAAAATTGGATGATGCATTGTGGGCCTATCGTACAGCTTACAAGACACCCATTGGTATGTCACCATATCGATTGGTGTTTGGGAAAGCATGCCATCTTCCAGTTGAGCTTGAACACAAGGCGTACTGGGCACTGAAGAAGTTGAATTTTGATCCACAAGCTGCAGGAGAGAAAAGACTTCACCAACTCAATGAATTGGAGGAATTTCGCCTACAGGCTTATGAGAATGCCAGACTGTACAAAGAAAAGACCAAGAGATGGCATGACCGAAAAATAGTGCACAGACAGTTGGAACCAAGGCAACAGGTGTTGTTGTACAACTCGAGGTTGAAACTTTTCCCTGGAAAGTTGAAATCAAGGTGGTCAGGTCCATTTGTGATCACTCAGGTTTTACCACATGGAGCTGTTGAGTTACTGGATCCCAATACCAACAACACATTCAAAGTTAACAGTCAGCGGGTTAAGCATTATTGGGGAGAACCGTTGGAGCGTCAAAAAGAAACTGTCACACTTTCAGATCCAGCCTAAACGTTCAAAAAGTCACGTCTAGCTGACGACTTTAAACTTAGCGCTCGCAGGGAGGCAACCCATGCAATTTGTGTATATATTGTGATTTTGTGTGATTTAATTTTGTGTGTTTAGTTTTTGCAGATTAAGATGGAAGAAGCTCTCGTAAATCTTCACAAGCAATTTCCTTCTCTCCCTCAAAAATCTCTGATGAAAGTTTACAAAGCTCGCTTGGAACGGATGAGACTATTGATGAACAAAGGTATTCCTACTGATATTTGTTGGGTAATCGAAGCACGAATTCGTTTAGCAGGTGAGTATTCTGAGTCTTGTAATTCTTATTTACCTGGATTTGGAAGAAGCACCTATGCAAAGAAACGTAGAGCTAAGCAAATGGGTGTTTGTTTCAAATGTGCACGTTGGAATTGTAATACTCGTTGTCGTTCTTTAGGAATGGTGTCTGATAATCGAGAAGACAAAATTAAATTCATTAGGGATGGCTTGAGTAAGGAGTCTTTAGATGATCTATCTTCGACTCTTGAGACGCATCCCAGTGGACATGTTCACATAGCCTTTCGCAAATTACATACACAATTTCAAAAAGAAAGACAACAGTTAAGTCTCGGGAATCTGACTCAAAAAGACCCTGTTTGCCAATTTATAAGAAAATTGGATGGGAAGCTTGTCCCTGACGCATAGACGTCAATCAAGCCCGTTATTTTTGTAAATATTATATCTCTTTGTCTTTTGCTAATAATTGTAATTTGTTTTGTTGTTTTCTTTTATTTTCTCCGACAGGATCCAGATCTTGTTGACTATCACGATCTATTTTACTATTTCGCTACTAATCGTCCTTTGGAAGATACTTGTGCTATTTTTACTCCCCCTTTTCAGGTATTATAAATTCAACTCATCATTGCACTTTTGAAGATATCCAGAGTAAAACATGGAAGCCACTTCAAGAAGACGAGTTGAAAACATTTGCGTGTTTTGCGGTAGTACTGTTGGTACTAAACCACAATACATAGAAGCAGCACAGGAATTGGGTCGAGTCTTAGCAGCAAGGAATATGCACTTAATATATGGCGGAGGAAATCTTGGACTTATGGGGATCGTTTCAAAGGCTGTACAGGAAGGAGGCAGTCATGTTTTGGGAATCATCCCAAAACCTTTGGCAGAGGCAAATCTTATTGGTTCATCAAACGGAGAGGAACTGATCGTGCCAGGTATGTCTGAACGACTGGTAGAAATGATTAACCGTTCTGATGCTTTTATTGCTTTGCCAGGTGGCTTGGGCACATTGGAGGAAATTTTTATAGTACTATCTTGGGCGAACCTGAACATACACCAGAAACCGCTTGGACTACTCAACGTTGATGGATTTTATGATTTTCTTTGTGTGTTTCTTGATGATGCTCGGAGAAATGGGTTCGTGTCAAAACCTATGAAAGAACTCCTCTTTACTGCCAGAACTGCTCCGGATCTAATAGACCAACTATAGCCTATGAACCGAAAGTTGACCCTATCATTCAAAAATAAAATGGTCTGAGGACGATCGTGGTAAGAAGCGACGAATAAATCTGGATCTTAACCTTTAATTTTCCTGTAGAATTTCAGCTAACCAGGTATTATTTTCTAAACTCTTCTTTCACTGTTTAAGACATTGGGGACAATGTCTCATTTAGGTTTGGGGGTGAGGTATAGTTAATAGTACTTGTTTGTATTGTGTTTTTTATTTTTAGTCCAAAATTTTTCGAAAAATACAAAAAAATTGAAAATTTTTCAAAAATTACAAAAATTTTTGCATTTTTGTGTTTTTATTTTAACTAAAAGGTGAAATTGGTAAGAAATAGCCGAGTAAGGAGTTTCCACTCTTGAGACGTATTTCAAACCATTTATTTCGAAACAAGTTAATTTTTGTTTATTTCATTTTGAATTATTTAATTTGTGAATTCTCCATAATACTGACTAAAATGAATCTTCATATGCTCATTTGACAGGTATTATCAACATGCATAGTAACATACAGACATGAGCTGTAATTGAAAAGCTTGTAATATTTCGTGCTCTAGTTTAATTGGAGGAACATCTATTAATAGTTATGGAATAAAAAAAAAAAAAAAAAATAAAGTATCTAAGATCCGGTTATTAAGTCTGTAAGGGTGTTTTAACACCTAGTGCCCTAAAACCAACTGGTTTGGGAGTCATTGGCCCAAAGCTCGTTACATGGATCAAAGATACTGCAAAATATATATATCTGAAGTCTGAGTAATTAAGTTCGTAGGGGTGTCTTAACACCTGGTGCCCTAAAGCCAACTGGTTTGGGAGTCACCGACCCAAAGCTCGCTACATAGACGGAAGGTATTGTATATAAATAAAAAGTCAAAATTCAGAAAAATCAAAGAAAAAAATCAGAAAAAATCAAAAAATTATTCCATTGCTCCAAAAAGGTGTGAAATCTGATAGAACTTTAGGACAAAAATATTACTCTCTTATCAACTGCACTTATGACTGTTGTGGGCAAAAATGAGTTGTTTAATATTATGTTGGCTGTGTATATGAAGAATGGTAAAAATAATCGGAGAATTTACTTATTAGTAATTTAGAAAGAAACAAAACAACTAGAAACTTGTAGTAGAAGTTTCACCTGATTAGTTACTATCTTCTTTATTCTCTTTTCTCTTGTCTTTTTGCTTTTGTGTGCATTAGTTTTACTGCCTTTTTACTTTTAAAATGTTTGTGGGTATCATTGCTGTAAACCCTCACGAGACTACAACTCGTCCACTAGGGACACCTAGGGGTTTAAAGGCTTGTTGCATACGCTAAATGCAACCGTGATCCCTACGAAAGTGGCTTAGTTTTATTTTATTTTGTTGTTTTGCTCGAGGACTAGCAAAATGTTAGGTTTGGGGGTGTGATGAGCGGAAAATATATCAATATTTACCGCCCCTTTTACTTAATATTTTGTTTAGTTTCTCGGGTTTGATGAATGTTTTGATGTGTTTTATTTATTTTGCAGATAAAATAATATCGGGACTCAATGAAATCATTTAGGACGAAATGTGGATCAAATAAGGGCAATTATTGGACTTGATATATTAATTTTGGAGATTGGAAATTTGAAAGGGCGTTTTGACGAAGTGCAGTTTTGGAAATTCCAGTTTTGCACATCTGTCGTATGTTGGGCATAACTTTTTACTCAGATATCGGATTGAGCTGATTCAAGTGCCAGATTAAAGAAGACTCAAAGATCTACAACTTTGAAAGAGAAAATATTTTCGAATTCTGAAGATTTCATGACCGAAATTGATGAACCATCCAGAGTGTGTGGAGTGTAATTATTAAAAGTCATTATCAATCATTTTCAAAGCAAAATATTAATTAATTAATAATTAATAAATTATCAAATCAACACCAAACAAGATAAGAAATTATTGGAGCAATTATGGATTTGGTGGAGTAATTAGTGGAGAAATTAATAATGTAATTGGTGGAGAAATTGATTGATGATTTGATGGTGGCAAAATTTTGCCTATAAATACCAAGCCATTTCATTTGTAAAATTCATACTTTCTTCTTTGAAATCCTTAATGAAAAAATAAAAAGATTGTATCTAGTGTTGTTTATTTTTAGTTTTCAGTAATTAATTTTCACTTTCGCACTTTCTTTTCTTTACTTTTCAGTTTTACTTTCCGTAATTTACTTTTACGCATAACACTTTCCTTTCTTTACTTTTTCAGTTTTTATTTTTCAACCATGAGGAGGTAACTTCCCTCTGCCGAGGTGAAAGGTAATTCTTTTACTGTTACTATCTTAGATTAATCTCCCTTAGACACAACATATTCACTATTCTAAAATTTGACTTAAAAAGGAATACCGCTATATTGGTCGGTGGGCTATTTAATTTAAACTGTTAAACCTGACTAAGCAAGGATACCGCCAGATTGGTCGGTTGGTAATTTAATTTTGGTTCCGCCTTTATGGCTGGTTATTTCTTTATCGCCTACATGGCAAGTTCATGGACAAATTTTACCGCCTTTATGGCTGGTCGGACTTAACTTGACTTAATCAGGATACCGCCTATATGGTCGGTTGGTTTTAATCTCACAAGTGATTATGTTATACTAAGGGAGATATCTAAGTTAGTAATTAGTAAAAGTAATTCCTTTTATCTTGGCAGTTTATTTTCATTTACTTTCCCTGCTTTACTTTCTCGCAGTTACTTTTTAGCATTTTTATTTTATGTCTTTTAAGTTTTCATTAGCCATAGCTATGTATTGTAACTAAGTTAGTATCTAGGGTTGTGATGAATTTCAATATAACCGGTTTATAAGGGGTTAGATTATAGGTTGGGTAATTTAAAGATTTATTTATTGAGTCTTAATCTTAATGCTTTTTATTAACTGGCCATTAATAAAATTGATTAGGTAAACTTAAAATGAACTAGACATAGGGATTTTAAGTTTAAGACCTTAGACTCAATAACCCACGATCTTCCTTGAGGATAGATAACCCTTTTAATAGATTTCCTTACAGGATAGGAATATACCTGTCGGGCGGGGGTAGCCATAATTGGAACTTAATCTTAATGAATCTAGGTAATTTGGTTGACATAGACATATGGTTCAATTGGATTATACTAGGTATTTGAAATTGACCATCGGAAGAGGCTTTTACATAAATTAGTGTTCCAGGTTAATAAATCAATATATTACCCAACTTTAAGATAACCACTTCATCTTCTAAATAATATTGGAATTAATCACAACCCTGGATAGTTTTTTAAATTTGGATTTTTCTCAACCTACTTTTAAGCAATTTTATTTACTTGTTTTAAATTTAGAATCATCGTCATTTCAAATCATTCAATCAAACAACCTGTTAATACTGGTAATCAGTTGGCCCCATAAATTAATAACAAAAAGGTTTTAAGTCCTCGTGGGATCGATACTTTTATACTACTTGAACGATACGTGCGCTTGCGTTATACGTGTGTTTACGCCGGTCACTGGGGTACATTAGAGGAAATTTTTATAGTACTAATCGTGGGCGAACCTGAACATACTCAGAAACCGCTTGGACTACTTAACGTATGGATTTTACGATTTCTTTGTGTGTTGCTGGATGAGCTCGGAGAAATGGGTTCGTGTCAAAAACTATGAAAGAACCCTATTGTGCCGAACTGCTCCGGATCTAATTGACCCAACTCGTAGCCTTTTGAACCACAAGTTACCCTATCAATTCAAAGATAAAAGGGGTCCCGAGGATGAATCTTGGTAAGAAGCGTAGATTAATCCTGGATCTTAACCTTTGAATTTCCGTTAGTTCAACTAATTAGGTAACATTTTCTTAAACTCTTCTTGCTACGTTTAAGACATTGGGGACAATGGCTGATTTAGGTTTTTTGGGGTGAGGTATAGTTAATAGTACTTGTTTGTATTGTTATTTTTATTTTTAGTCAAATTTTTCGAAAAATACAAAAAAAGTGAAAAATTTTCAAAAATTACAAAATATTGTTTGGCATTTTTGTGTTTTTATTTTAACTAAAAGGTGAAATGGTAAGACATAGCCGAGTAAGGATTTCCACTTATTGAGACTATTTCATCCATTTATTTCGAATAAGTAGTTTTTGTTGATTTCATTTTAATTATTTAATTTGTGATTCTCCATAATACGGACTAAAAGAAGCTTCTTCAGTGTTCAGTTAACAGATATTATCAACATAATAGTAACATCAGACAGAGCTGTAATTGAAAAGTTTGTAATATTCCGTGCTCTAGTTTAAGGGAGGAAGCATCTATAAATAGTTATGGAATAAAAAAAAAAAAAAATTTTCGGATGTACAAAAATAAGTATCTAAGCCGGGTTTTTAAGTCTGTAAGGGTGTTTTTAAAACACCTAAATTCCCTAAAACCAACTGGTTTGGGAGTCATTGGCCCAAGCTCGTTACATGGATCAAAGATACTGCAAAATATATATATCTGAAGTCTGAGTAATTAAGTTCGTAGGGGTGTCTTAACACCTGGTGCCCTAAAGCCAACTGTTTGGGAGCCACCGACCCAAACTCTCTACATAGACGGAAGGTATTGTATATAAATAAAAAGTCAAAATTCAGAAAAATCAAAGAAAAAAATCAGAAAATCAGAAAAATTATTCCATTGCTGCAAAAAAGGTGTGAATTCTGATAAACTTTAGGACAAAAATATTACTCTCTTATTAACTGCACTTATGACTGTTGTGGGCAAAAATGAGTTGATTAATATTTTGTTGGCTGTGTCATGGAGAATGGTAAAAATAATCGGAGAATTTACTTATTCATAATTTAGAATAAAACCAAACAACTAGTAACTTGTAGTAGAAGTTTCACCTGATTATTTACTAACTTCTTTCTTCTCTTTTCGCTTGTCTTTTTGCTTTTGTGTGCATTAGTTTTAACTAACTTTTTACTTTTGTAAAATGTTTGTGGGTATCATTGCTTGTAAACCCTCACGAGACTACAACTCGTCCACTAGGGACACCTAGGGGTTTAAAGGCTTGTTGCATATGCTAAATGCAACCGTGATCCCTACGAAAATGGCTTAGTTAAATTTTATTATGTTATTTTATTCTGTATTTTGCTCGAGCTAGCAAAATGTTAGGTTTGGGGGTGTGATGAGTGAAATTTATATCACTATTCCCACTCATTTAATCTAATATTTTGTATAGTTTCTTGAGTTTTGTGAACGTTTTGATATGTTTTGTGTTATTTTGTAGATAAATAAAGTTTCAGGACATTCTGGAGGTGATTTGGAGTAAAACAGTGAAAATTGGCGAAAAAGTGCATTTTGGTAATTTCCAGCGTCGCGCGCCCAGACCTTCCCGTCGCGACGCCCAGTATGCGCCGAATGTCTGCTAACTTGCGCCGGGTCAACAAATCTGAATCTGAGAAAAGTTTGACTTTGCTAAAATGCGCCGTGCCACGTGTCACCATCACATCAATTTGCTAACGTGCGCCGTGACACGTGTCAACATCATATGCTGCCGACACTCAGACTTGACACGTGTCGCCTTGTCATCAGCCATGTCATCGGTCAAAAAGTCAACATCGCCATGTGTCACGCCACATCATCCGCCACGTCACAAGGTCAACGAAGTCAACTTGCCACGTCAGCATCAGCCAATCACAGCGTGACACGTGTCGCCACGTGTCGCAATCCTATGTGCCGACAATTGCAACACGCGTCACCGCACGTCACCGCCACGTCAGCATCAATAATTGCGTATCCTATCCTTATCTGACACGTGGCGGATAAGAATCTCAGCGACCAATCAGAAGCCGCCACGTGTCACAATAATTGAAGCCCAACCACTCTGCCACGTGTCACCTTATCATCTTATCCAGAATCTTCAAACCAGCGAACCAGAACGTGCCACGTCGACAAATCCGGCGTCGCGACGCTGAAGACCTGGCGTCGCGACGCGTGGAACCAAAAATTTCTATAAATACCGCGCGAATTTCAGAATTCCGTGCACCTTCATCTCTCTTCAATTCCTTCTAAAGAGAGAGCTTCTCTCTCTAGATTCTTTAGTTTTTAGTTTTTAGTTTTTTTTTTTTATTTTTTTAGTTTTTATTTTATAATAATTTTAATTACTTTTTGTAATAATAGTAATTTAATTTTTACTTTTTACTTTTTCTTTTACAGTTTTTACTATTCATGAGGAAGTAATTCCTTTTACCTTAGCATTTTATTTTATTTTACTTTTCAGTTTTACTTTATGTCTTTTACTTTTCAGTATTTTTACTTTATGTCTTTTACTTTTAAGTTGTTACTAGCCCTAGTTATGTGTTAGTTATCTGGGGTTGTGATGAATTCTAATATCACCGGTTTATAAGGGGTTATTTTATAGTTTGGGTAATTTAAAGGTTTACTTATTAAATCTTAAGCTTAATGCTTCTTGTTGTCTGATCACCAATAAGATTGATGTGGTAAATCTAAAATGAACTAGACATAGGGATTTTAGGTTTCAGCCTTAGATTTAATAGCCCACGATCTTCCTTGAGGATAGATAACCCTTTAATAGATTTCCTTACAGGATAGGAATACCTGTCGGGCGGGGTAGCCATAATTGGAACTTAAACTTAATGAATCCAGATAATTTGGTTGACATAGACATATGGTTCAATTGGGTTAAACTGGGTATTTGCGTCTGACCATCGACAGAGGCTTTTGCATAATTTAGTGTTCCAGGTTAGTAAACTGATTTATTACACAAACATAAAATAACCACTTCATCTTTTAAATGATATTAGAATGATTCACGACCCTAAATCTTTGTGTCTTTTGTTATTTTCCTTAGTATTTTCTTTTGTCTTTTTATTTATTTATTTATTTTGTAAAACCACTTTCAACCAATCAAACAATCATTCTCTTCTTCATTTAATTAGATATCTGTAAATAAATAGATTCAATAATTAATAACAATAGTAGGAATTAAGTCCTCGTGGGATCGATATTTTTATACTACTTGAACGATATGTGCGCTTGCGTTATACGTGTGTGTTTACGCCGGTCACCGAACCGCGCCTTCCGCTGCTTCCGCTCCAAAACCCCAACAGAATAAGGTTGGAAGGATATATTCTAGTTGATCTTGCATTATATGCATTTCATACATTGCATACATGCATGCATTATGCTGTTTTTTTGTAGCCATCATAGTGGCACAATGGATTAGGGAACATGCTATACTCGTCAAAAAGCAAGTACTAGATTCAAAAATGGAAAGCAGAGATAGCGTCCACAGTGACAATGCCCGCATGGATCAATTGGAGCCAACGGTGAACAAAATACCAGAACGATTGCAAAACTTGGCCAACATTGTGGCCAACCTGACAACAATTCAAACAGCGCCTAAAACAACAAGGGATGAAACTAGTGAAATGAGGCAATAGGAGCCTGAAAATAAAACAGCTGAAGAAGCCGTTGTGTTAGATAAAGATGATATGGCTGACTATACTATTGGAAGAACGACCAAATCATTGACTGAAGCCAAACTCCAAAGGTTGAGGGAGAAAATGGAGAAAGTTACCCAAAAAATGAAGGGAAAACATGAATACTTATTAGACTACAGTGCCATGGCATTCAATGAACAACTACCTTCCCAGTTCAGAAAGTCTGAAATGATAAAATTCAACTGGAATGAGACCCAAAGGCACATCTCTGTCAGTATGTGTCCTCGATGAGCTCTATAGTTTTACCTCAACGATAAGTGCAGAAAATATTTGGGATGTCACTAGAAGGGGCATCGGTGGTATGATACCACAATTTAGAAAAGAAAGTGAAGGAAGATTGGAGGGCGCTGGTCGAAGCGTACTTAAACCAGTATATGACTGATATGGATATTAACCTATCACTTCATGACTTGGAGAATACGAAGCAGAATCAGGAAGAAAGATTTAAAGAGTATGTTGTGTTAGGGTTGGTGCTCGGAGTGCCAATCCGGATCGTATTTTTGTTCGACTCATGAATATTTACAATTCTTTTTTCCATAATATTATTTATTTATGGTAGCACCTCTTGTTTTTATATACATATTCGATCTAATTATGATTAGATGGAAACTAAATATGATTAATAATGATATGTATATATTAGACAAATACCCTAGGATTTACAACGTAGTGTGCAGTTACAACGTAGTTTGTAATTGACATTGGAAAGCGTCACTATAAGTTGTATATTCTCAAATAAAATTCCTGGTCAAGATTTACTGACATGGGTCGGTTAGTAAAATCCGCTGAGACTAGTACATGTCGTATATCGAGACTTAGTCAGATGGTTTATTTCAATGAACCATGAGTCTCGGGAGAATCGTATAGAAATATAAGTGTTTATTTGATAAACACTGAACGACTCACCGAAGATTTCCTAATAGATGGTACACCAACGTCAATAGGAATCTTCTCGGGTTGAGTAGTATAGTGATCATTTGACTTGAGATACCACTGTGGATGTATAAGGTATCATCCACACTTTGATGACAGTCACGTCATCGATCTATTTATATCAGACCTCCATCTGTTCGTTGGGTGTGGACCGATTCTCAAGATATCCTGTGTATCAAGATAGGATCTGTCAGTTATGTGTACATAGCATATGTATTCAATATGAGATTAGCAATATGTTAAATCAATGTGCCCGTGATACATTGTAAAAGTAAGTTCTAAGTGTTATTTAAGAGATTGCCAATAGATACGTCGACATGATTATACCCTATAGGGTTTCGGCCTGGGGTATATAAAGTTTTGTAAATTTAACCTTTTTATTATTATAAAATTTGAAGTAAAAATGACAAAAATACCCCATAGGGTTTCGGCCAAGGTGGTGTGGGTATATAAAGTTTTGTTTCATTTTTTCCTTTCATAAGTTTAAGCCTCCAAAGTTTACAAAGAGAGAGAGTTGTGAGAAAAAGAGAAGAGTTAAGAAGAAATCAAAGAAAACTTGAAGATTAGTAGGTAATTTCTAACTTTTTTTGCGTAGAAAAATGTTTATGGTTCTTAACTATAACATATGATGTGTACATGTTTCTCTACTCTCTTGTTTTTGTAATAAGATGTTTGGATGCTTAGATGAAAGATATAAGTATGTATGTTGAATAAAGTTTGCTTATTAATGGTTAATAAACACACTTTTGGTCATTAGATAACTTGGTTGTCATTATAGAGTTGTTAGACCACTCAATGATGACCTATAATTGTTTTTGAGTTGTTTCAAAGTGATAAAAAAATTTGTTTTTGAGTATTGAGTAATTAGAATAAATAAGTTTATTTTAATTACTCAAGAAAAATTAAGGAAATTCGAAAAATTTGATTTTTCCGCGTTCCGCTGCGTTACCCTATATACCGCCCAAAACCCCAACATGTTGACTGCTGGAGAAGCCAACTATTGAGAATGTAGATAAGGCCGAAGAATGATCAAATAAATAAAGATGATCATGAATGACACAAAGCCCACCATTTATAACAAATTTAGGAGGATGACCTCGATGATTTCAGATTTTAGGCAGTTAAAGGAGATTGTCATGGATATCGAGGAAGAGGATGATAAAAATAGAAAATAGTACAGTCAAAACCGAAAGACAATTGGGGGCGATGGGTCAAGGTGTGAGTTCGCTGCTTAATTTCAAAGGATAAACTACCAGAAAGGGGTTAGGGTATTCCGAGGAAGAAGCAAAGTCCATACGACTACTTTATGAAGGAAGGATACCGAAGAAATCTAATGATCCAAATTTTACATCACAGCTCCAGTACTGGAACTCCACAATCTCGTTATCTTGACACTATTTACCAATTGTTTACATCCCTTTAGTCAACTTTATGCCACCATCATTGATGTTGACTTTTGATACATAAAACAAATACGATGGGCTCGACCCCATCTGATCAGTATCCCCTATCCCCGACATTAAAATAAAAATAAAAAATCTCTCTTTAGTCTTAGGGAAATTATCAAATTTAGATATTTTAACACTCAAAATTTTCTACCATAAAATAAGCAAACTCACCCATTTTCTCTATAGTTTTTTTTTTTTTTTTTTTTTTTTTTTTTACAAGAAAAGAAATAAGACCTTTAAGTTGATCTATGGCAAAATCAATATGCATATCTTGTGTTTGCAAGTTTTTTACTCATAAAGTTAATAGCTAAAAATATTTCATACCAAATAATCATACCTAAAATTGATGCAAAATTTTCCATCTCATATGTTTTTTTTTGGGAATCGTTGGAAACTCTGCCACCAAACCATCCATTTCGGGCTTAAGCGGAGCAAGTAAAACTCCTGGTTGTCCTAAACTCTTACAAGAAACGCACTCCCTGAATTCCAATACAGGACCTGAAGGCCTGAACCGTACACCACCAAACTTCCATCTCTGGTAAACACTTAGCCTCAATTTTTATTTTTGAATCTTCACTAATTTCTGCTAATTCTAGCAAAGCATCTTTTATTTGCGGGTTTTCAAAGGCGTGGTTTGGTGGTGTAAAGTTCAAAATCTGATATTCAGGTCCATAGTTCGAATCTATGAAGTACATTTCTTGTAAGAGTATGAGACAATTGTGAGTTTTACATGTTCCATTTAATCTCATAAGATGTGATTTGACGGTATAATTTCCAATGATTCCAATTTTTTTTTTTTATTTGTGGAGATTGAAATCTTATTGCTTTCACACTTTCAATACGACTTTCCCAACGTGTTTGTGACAATGATTTAACAATCAAATTAGGTATATTGTTTTTCAAAATTTTCCCTCGCTTTGTTGAAGAAGAAAATAATGAATAAATACATTGTACAATTCCAAAAAAATGAAATAGCTTTAGGACTAGAATTAGCCATTTTATAAAGCATTAAATTAAGACTATGACAATCACATTATGTATAAAATGTCCTAGGATTTATTTCTAATAATATATTTTTTTTATACACCTTTGATTTATTTCTAATTCTTCAATTTACTCTTCAATTTCACTTTCATTTATATTTGTATTACAATCTACGTCTCCAAGGGGCATGACTTGGTGACGTATGACTCATGATCTCATCTTGAGGTCCTAGGTTCGAATATAAATAGTGTGTTTCTTATAAGAGTCTAGGACAACCGGAGTTTTACCTGCTCCACTTAAATACGGAAATGATGATTTGACGACAGAATTTCCAATATATATATATATATATATATATATATATATTACAATCTACATTGCAATATTATTACAATTACGATCATTATTATCTTTAACTTCATTTTTTCCATAAACTATTTCATCATCTTTTAATTCGGTATAAATTTTATTAATTATTAATTTGTCACTCTAGTTCACATCTTTTTTAATGACAAACTTGCTAAGAGCTCCTTTTTTGAGATTGAATTAACTTTTCTAATCTTCAAATTTTTTTTCTTTTTTTTTTTTTTGAAGTTTTTCGTATTCTGATGTATATTTTCTATTACACAAGTTTTTTTCTATTGAAATAGAGTAAACAAGAACACGAGAATTCTAGAAAATTAAAAACAAACTATCAAAAAACACAAATAATTTTAAAAACTAAATAAGATAATTAGAAGATAAAACGTGAAAATTTGAGATTTTTTTTTTAGGAATGTAGAGAAACTGAGGAGAAATCTTTGGTGCAACAGTGGTACCACGTCATCCATGCAACAAGCCAATCATCCTTTGCCAAGCGTGCTAAAAAGTCAAAAAACAACTAAAAAATAGGAAGAAAATTAAACATGTTATTTTTTAATTGGTTGGTGGTACCACGTCATCCATACCACTTTTGTTGCCCAAAGATTTACTCGAAACTGAGAAGGAATACTATTTGGAGGAGAGCAAAAGACTATTTAAGTAACTACTCATTTCGAGTCCCCACAAAAGCAGTGGGGACTCAACCTTCCTCTTTAGGAGGAAGAAGTTCTCCTATATGGGAGTTGATTCCCAAGCTGTGTCTTGGTTGATTTAGAATTTGTAAGTCCCGAGCTACGTCTCGGTTGATTTCTGGGCAGTGCTATAATTGTATGTATCTAGAATCCCAGTTGATAGCAATATATGTATTATATGTAGTTTGTAATAATTCAAAAAAAGTAAACTACTCATAAAGCAATGAGTATGAGAATTTTGGAAGATGCAAACTGTGAGATATAGATAAAGTACATAGATCCAGCTATAAATGTTTAGGTGGCTGGATCTGTATGGGTAAATTTTTATAGACAAATGTAGCACTATCCACATAAATCCAGCAACGTAAATATAAGGGTGGTAATGGGACGGGCTCGGTTTTACTCGGACCTGATTTTTTTAATATAAAATTATATTATATATATATATATAATTTATTTATTATATAATATATATATTTTATAAATATATATATTTTTATTTATTTTAAGCCAGGGCCGGGCCGCCCATTTTAAAGCCCGACCTTGGTTTTTTTGACCCCGAATCGGGCCGAACCCGATTTTTTTGCCACCTGGATGTATGTAATTTTTATGTGTCGGTAACATTTCTCGTTACTTAGTACATTTAATTGAAAATTCTCATCAGTTTAACGGTAATATAGCGAATTTTAGGGATTTTAGTAGCTGATTTCGGAAAGGATAATTATAAATTAATAAAATCAAAAAATTATTAACTATAATATAGGAATTTTAATTTTTTAAATGTAAAAAAATATTTTACTATAAATATGTGGCCTTCTTATCATGTGGGAGCCTAGAGATTGGGCGCTTCTGAATGTTTGTAAGAGACTATATGAAATTCTTCAAAAAAAAAAAAAAAAAAAGAGACCGTGAAAAATAAATCAAATGATAAATTATTAATTTGGCTCCTATGATATTTTGATAACACATATGTATTTACTTAATTTTGTCCATTGAATAATAATTTTGCATTAAGAATTATCTATATACCAAAAATTCGAACTTGTTATCTATTTCGGCACCTGCCAAATAAAAGTAATGATTCTGCCACTGAATTCACAAGTGTCGTAAAATAAATGCAAATTTTAAGAAATTTACAACAGATTTTTTGCGACACCTACGATGGAATCTCGAATTCTAACTGAATTTTTCGGGAACTTGTATCCTAACAAGATTCGAAAATTTTAAATAATAAATAAAAATATAAGACGAAAAATCATTTCAAATTTAATATCAAATACTATGTACTCTCGAATTTGAATCCACCCGTCTTGATAATGTTCAAACTTCAAACAAATCTATCCTCGCACGTGTAATACCACCGTCAAGACTCAAGAGGGGATGTCGATGCACGTGTGAAAGAGCTTCTAAAAAAGGTTGTCTCCATGTGGGCCCCGCTCTTTTGCAGCTTCACTGCCGTATCTCTGAAGAAAGTTTATTGCTTAGATAATGTTAATTTCACAGATCATTACACGTGTCAGAATATTATTCCTTTGATTCCGGATTAAGTACAGGAAAAATAAATAACAACACGTGGTCATTCTCATGTGAGCTGGACTTATTCATTATCTATTTACACAGCCCCCTATCTGTACGGCATACGGAATTTTAACCGGTTAAATCGGTCACCGGTAAGCGTCGTACAAAAAAAAAAGATAAAAAAGGATATAAAATATTTTCCCACGCGCTTTGACTTTGGTGCCATTGCTCCGCGGCAAGTGGGTGACTTTTCCACAGTTGGTGCTGCGTATATCCTCCTCTCTCTCTCTCTTTCTTACTTTGATTTTTCACACCTCTCATGATGTAAACTCGGAGGTACGTTTCTACCGCTTAATTCTTTGGGTTTTGTTGAACGTATCAATCATATCTTACAAATTGTTTGAAACTTGTCTTAAGTATTATCTTATCGACAAGTGTGCCTCGTTTGGATCATCGTTTGGTGATAAATAGTTTAAAATTTGATTCTCAAATCATAGATTCGAGTTCAAATGATGTATTTCTTATAAGAAAATGAGTCAGTCGGAGTTTTACCTGTTTTGCTTAAGTCCAGATTGAGTGATTTGACGACGAAATTTCTAACATTTAAAAAAAAAACTAAAATGTCACGCCGATATTGAGATTCTCGGAATGAAATGTAATTTTTATATTTTAAGATTTTTAATCATAATATAATATTATTCATTAATTATTTAAAATGTATGATAAAAAATCAAGAAATCATAGGCCAACGTCTCACTCAACTTATCCGAGAGTCGGAATTTTGAAAAAATTTTATTTTCATAATTAAA
Source organism: Zanthoxylum bungeanum (assembly GCA_019454045.1). NCBI lineage: Eukaryota > Viridiplantae > Streptophyta > Magnoliopsida > Sapindales > Rutaceae > Zanthoxylum > Zanthoxylum bungeanum. Next base: position 31,081 of record SKCR01012966.1, read on the forward strand.
ATTGAAAAGAAATATTTTGAGAATGGAATTTATCTATAATTAAATATCAGAGAAATTATCAATTTCCACTCAAAACTAGACGAAAGTTTGAAAATATTATATATATATATATATTTTAATTATCAAATTTTCACTTGATATTATAAAAATGTATAATTGTTCACAAAAGTTATAAACAAAATACATCAATTTCACTGAAAATTTGTAAAAATTTATCAATTTTCTACCTTAAAAAAATATGAAAAATGATATATTTTTGATACTTCAGATAAAAAATTAATAATTTAAAAAATATTATGATTTTTTTGGATTTCCGCATAGTTTTCGGTGGAAATGAGATCCTTTCCCTAAATACTAATAGACGTCATTTTTCTATAAAAAACAAAAAATTAAAAAAAAAATGATTTCTAATTTGATCAAAGACTATTTCAAGTAACTAGATGTATCTTCTCGGTATATTTTATAAGAGGAGTTGAGACGTGCCATCACTAAATTTTTATCTAATTTTAAAATAACATTAAAAAAACATTTCCAAGTCCACATCACATTTCCCGCCAATCAATATCTACGGCGCATTAGAGCGTAAATTACACGCACATATCTGGCGCGTCCGCTCAGTAGAAAAAGAAGAAACGAAGAAGCAAGTCAACAACCGTTAGCACACCACACACGGCGTGTTTTTCATGTCCAAAGCCAAATGCCTCAAAACGACAAAGCGTAGTAACAAAAAGCAAGAAGGCTCACCGATATTTTTTGGTCCTCAGAGCATTTCCTCTTCAATTTTTCTTCATTAAAAAAAAAAATTAAAATTTTATTCTCTAAAAAAAACCCTTAGGTTTTTGCTTTTCGTTTTTTTTTTTTTTTTTTTTAAATTTTTAATGGATAAAAACAGAGTAATAAATATTTTAATTTTTGTACTGGTTTCGAGTCCGTGTTTGGCGTCAGCCGGTGACATAGTTCATCAAGACAGTAACGCTCCAAGAAGGCCGGGTTGCGATAACAACTTCGTTTTGGTAAATAGGTTTTATTTCTGTAATTTTTTAATTTCTTTTCTTGATCTGGTTATATTTTGGATTTTGCCGTTTCTGTTTGGTTTCCGAGAAAATGGAGGAAGTGTGAACTGAGTTAGAGTATCGGAGTAGCTGTTTAGGCTTGCTTGAGTTCGAGGTGTCTTGTTCAATTTGGACAATATTTCGGAATTTAATTATTGATTTTTAGGAATATGAACATATCTAACAGTATTCATGTTTGGTTTCTGAGAAAAATGGGATAAGAGTAAAGAAAATTAAGATTCTGTGGTTAATACTTGATGCTGTTAAAAGAAGATATTGCGAATTTGGTTGAAATTTTATATGAAAAGTTTGATTAGCATTGATATCAGATTATCTGTCAATATATAGATAACGATTAAAGTCATTTTATGTTAGGTTTGATCAATTGATCTGATTTTGTTTTATAGGTTAAAGTCCCAACTTGGGTTGATGGAGTAGAAGACACTGAGTATGTTGGTGTTGGTGCTCGTTTTGGCCGTACATTGGAAGCCAAGGAAAAAGATGCCAGCAATAACAGACTTGTTTTGGCTGACCCTCCTGATTGTTGTAGCAAACCAAAGAATCAGGTTTTCAATTTTGACCCATTAAGTAGGTAGCCGTATCCTTTGTCATCTAATATTTTTTACTCATAATTGTCGGGTGCTTTTCATTTCTATAGCTTACGGGGGAGGCCATTTTGGTGCACCGAGGTGGTTGCAGTTTTACAGCCAAGGCCAATTATGCTGAAGAGGCTAATGCTTCAGCCATCCTCATAATAAACAATAAAACAGGTATCTGCATCAGCATGCAGTTTCTCTTTCTATTTGTATGTGTTTTGAGCTGCTTGCCCATCTCTCTGTCCAAGAGCTGTCAAAATTGAGCTTCCCCAACACATTGAAAATTTTGGCTACCTAGTTTCCAAAGGGATTCCAGGCCTTCCGGCAACAGCCAGATGATTACTTCTTTAATTTTTTTCTATATAGGTTGACGGAGGAAGTCTTTTTTTGTACATGGTATTTACAACTTTAATTTGGAATGTACGCAGAAAGCCATATTCTTTCCAGTGGTTTTAAGTTGTCAATAACTTACGTTTCTCTATTTCTCCATCAATATCCTGCTCTGGTAGACCTGTATTCTGAAAGATTGTCATTCGAATATTTTTTGTCTGTCCATGTTGATGCTGCCACTTAGCTTCCTTCCAACTTCTGTTATATTGAGTAATGCTACAGTTCTCATCAAATGAAACCTTGACACACACATCAATAACAGCAGCAAAGAGAAAATTATTAATGTTAAAAAAAAAATAGCGTACTGAGTTGATTATGGAAAGCAATTTCTATGTTTTAAATAGAATTTTAACGCTGCAGAACTTTTCAAGATGGTATGTGAACACAATGAAACTGATATAGACATACGCATACCTGCTATTATGCTCCCTCAAGATGCTGGTGCTAACTTGGAAATGCTTATAAAGAACAACTCTGTAGGTATGCTTCCCCTTATCTTGGACATTCCTTGAATCAGTCTTGTGTTCCTATCCAAATGATGTTTCTGTTGAGAGACATCTGTTTGGATTAGTTTCCTTCATTGGTAATGTGGATTCAGCATGTTGATGTAATGGGTTTCTACTGCTTACTTATTTGGGGTGCCAACCCCCTTTCAACAGTTTCTGTGCAGCTGTACTCTCCACTCCGTCCAGCTGTTGACGTTGCAGAAGTATTTTTATGGCTCATGGCCGTTGGTACTATTTTATGTGCTTCTTACTGGTCAGCATGGACTGCCAGAGAAACAGCAATCGAGCTCGACAAGCTATTAAAGGTTAGCTTGTACATTTCCACGGCAGATTATGTGCATGTCTTGTGGAGCATTCTTCTTGTGTAGAGCATGAATTCTTGCTAATTAGATAATTTGACTCCTTCTGTTGATACTTGGATGCATGATGCTCTGCAGGATGGTTCGGAGGAATTTTCAAACATGGAAGGTGTTAGTTCCAGTGGCATCATGGACATCAACATGTCATCAGCAATTTTCTTTGTTGTGATTGCCTCGTGCTTCTTGGTTATGCTTTATAAACTGATGTCATTGTGGTTTATTGAGGTTCTGGTGGTTCTATTTTGCATTGGCGGGGTAGAGGTACGTCGGTTTTTACAATATGCATGCTTAGTTCATCTTGACTAATATGCATCTCTTTTACAGACTACCTCCCAACTAACAGTAAATTATTCGATTAATCATTGGTTTTATAAATACTGTATTCTGTTTCTCTTGATTTATTCAAAAAAAATTGAGTTTTCAATGATTTCTCT